>OZ010598.1:22030414-22062914 GCA_963932145.1 Acanthosepion lycidas
TTAAGTATACAAATAGTAATAAGGCTTTTATATGTTTCTATCTGGTTATTTTTTGATAGAAACTTTTTGCGTTAATTGTTTAAGAGAAAAACTTTTATATCTGGTGAAATTCCTCTTCAATTGTTTTCAGCTATTTTTTCCATTTCTCAAGCTTAAATATCAGTATTATTTTCTACAAAAATACAGGTTCCCGTTCAGATGTGTGTGTGTGTGTGTGTGTGTGTGTCACAATTGTACAAGAGTGTAATGTTACTTGCTGTGTATTTTCTGGTTTCAGTTGGCGAAGGAGGAATTAGTTTTAGCATTCAATCGCATGAGGTGTTGGGGTATGATTTGGTGGAATCATGTAAACATGATAAAGATGTTACCTAAGCTGCTGCTAACTTGAAAAGAAAAGTAAACAAACAAAAGAGAAATTAAAAGGTCAAGCATGCTGTTTGCACATGTCAATCTGTAATGTTTTGTTGTATATATGACAATTTGGGAAAATATTTCAATTGGTATGTGTCATTATCTTGGAAGTGTGTCTTGTTGTAAATGACATACCTGGGTCAATTTGTGGATGTGACATAAGGTTTTTTGATTGTGGAATTGGACAAATCAGAGTATGACATTGACATCAGAGGGATTTGTCCTTCAGAGAAGAGCTTAGATCCAAAGTGGTTTGCTATAAAAGAAAGAGTGAAAACAATAATTGGAAGGAAAAGTATAAATGTATGCAAATACAATCCTAAAGATCTTAAGGAAGCCTAAAGAATGCTCAGAATGTTATCAGAAGAAGAGACTTGAGGTGATGGAGTTGTGGTTCTACAGAAGGATGCTGAGGATATCATGGACTGAGTGTGTGAGCAATGATGAGGTCTTGGAGAGGATGCAAGGAAAGATGAGGCTTAAACTTAACATCAGGAAGAGGAAGCTGAAGATTCTGCAACACGTAATGAGAAATGAGGGCCTGGAGAATCTGATACTCACAGGTTGAATAGAGGGAAAGAGAGACACGAGAAAGCAATACATGACATACCTGGCAGGCTTAGGCAAGTGGATGACAGAACATCATCTGGGGGGAGGTGGCAGAGGGATGAAACTTATTGAGAGCTACAGTGTATAGGGGGAAATAGAGAGCCATGATTGCTTATATCCTGAAAGGACACAGCACATAAAACGAAAGGGAACAACAATTAATATGATTTGCGATGTGTCAAGAGAAAGTAGGGAAAATATTATATTAACTCATATCCTCCATCTTTTTTTTCCATATCATAAACATTTTGCTTCTTTTTTTCTTTATACACTGTGTAATTTCAGGATGTAGGCGATTATAGCTCCCCACAGTTTCCTGTCTTACGTAGCTCTTACTAAATTTTGTCTTTGTTATTTCTCCTAAACCTTGTTCCACCATCCATTTACTCAAGCTCACTAAGTATGTTATGCATTGTTTTCCTTTGTCTCTCTTGCCTTCATTCTGTCATGTGAGTATCAAATTTCCCAAGACTTCTTTCCTCATAATGTGCTCTTAAAATTTCAACTGTTTCTTCCTGGTGTTAAGTATAAGTTTTCTTTTTATTTACATTTTCTCTAAAACTTTTTAGTTGCTCACATATTTGGTCTATGGTATCCTCAGCATCTTTCTGTAGAACCACAATTCTGTTCCTTCAAGTCTCTTCATCTTTAAGAAGATTGTCCAGCATCCACTGCTATATAGGGGACAGATGTCATGTAAGTGTTCAGTACTCTTTTCTTTGTTTCTAATTTTTATAATGGAACACACCTATTTTATAGTTAATAGACTCTCCCACCTATAATAAGTAGGAGTAACAAGTCAGTTGGCAGTGAGTGGGTCAGTCAGTCGATGTTGGATGACCGTTAGTCGGATATTAAAGTATCAGCCACCACAACTAGATTACTGCATCATTATCTATTATATCAAGTTCCTAACATTTTGTACGTCAAACCTATTTTAGGACCGACTTAGTACAAATACAAGCCTCCACTGTGAAACCACTACATAACAACAATGAAGTTTTTCTGTTTCCTAATATTCTGCTTAGCTTTTGAAAGGCATTTTTGGCTATTCCAATGCACCTTCAGATTTAAGAATCCTCTGTTAAAACATTTACCTGATATTTAAAGTTTTTGTGCTTGTTTGATTTTGTTATCTCCGATTTGTAATCTGCATTTTGGTCTCACCCCTTTTGCTAACAACCATGCATTCTGTCTTCTTGCAGTTGATGTTTAATCCTTCCTTCACTCCCTTCCGTAGGAGTTTTTGTAGTTTTCCATGTTTAAAGTTCCTATTTTCTAGATTTCACATGAAAACTTGGAAATTTCTCAACATATTTCAATGAAACTTTCACTTCTCAAAATTATAATTTAGATATATGGGAAAATAACAAAGCAGTTGTTTAAACTACCACCAGGAGTGTATTTTTTAATTAATTTATCTTTTACTAATATTCACCAAATACAAGGCTCAAGATGCACTTCAGGTAGAGGGTTACTGAATGAGGTGTGCAATATAAATATAAGAGGAGAAAGTGAAAATTATGAAGACATGGAGTCAAGAAAAATACTAACAACATCAAGGAGAAAAAATGCAAAAGACAAAATTGCTACCCAGTCTGATATACTGATTCTGAATCAGAATTGGGAATTGTCATAGTGCATTAAGTTGTTGAGATATACAAATTGTATATTTATGTACAAAGTAAATATAATAACAAAACATGAGAAATAAGCGTTAACATTTCACAGTTTTATTTGAATTTTATAATGAATCACAATTCTTAACTTAATGATCAAATAAGTTCTGTACAAGTTCTAGAACTATAAAAAAAAATGTGGAAATTTCCCTATTAGATAGTTAAATATTTGAGCTTAAAAACTGTAAGAAAACATTGCAATAACAATCATAAGTATGAATACAGGTCATTATTTAAAGAAGTAAGAGGGTACAAATGAAAATATTTGAAAGTAAGAGGGTACCAATGAAAAATTTTGAAACTGACAAGTTTTCATTTCAGTGAAGCAGACATTAAACATATGAGAGCATTATCATCTCTATTTCCTCTTTTTTTATGAAAGGCTATTGAAATAAATAGTTGTTATAATAATAATAATAATAATAAGTAGTATTAGTATTAACAAATGTTTCCATTTCACTGAAGCAGACGCTAAACATATGAAAAAGTCTTATCACCTCCTATTTCCTCTTCTCTTTGGGTCTCTGAAATGTCCATTATTTATGAGGTATTGGCAGGACATAACCTATGTGCTAACAAGCAGAATTATAATAAAATAGTATATTTATTTGAATATAAATATACTATAATTCTGGTTGATCCTTATATGGTAAATGGTATATTAGTAAATATTACATCTATGTTGAAGGTAAATGACTATGGGATGTACATGTAATGTATGGCTGTTGGTGTGGAAATTTCAAATACAGGCAAAGCTGTTGCATTCACTTTCACTCAGATACCCTTGGAAACTGAAATCAAGAAAATACAAATTTTAAGCAAAATGGTCACAACCTGTTATGGTCCCAGTTATGGGCAAATAGTTAACCCCCCCAAAACTGGGGTCAAAATACTATGAAAGTGTAAAAATAGGTTTTAATACCAGAAATACTTTGTAAAAAAAATTATAACCAGCAATAATTTTTTGAAGGAAAAATTTTTATTAGCAATACTTTAAAAAAAAAAATAAAATAAAAATTACCAGCAATACAAACAGCTATACATTATTTGAAAAAAATATTACCAGCTACACAATTTTGGAAAAAAAATTACCAGCTATACATTTTTTTAATGAAAAATATTCCCAGAAATAGATTTTTGAAGAAAGACGTTACCAGCAATACATTTTTTGAAAAAAAAAAAACAATATTACCAGCAATAAAAATTTTGTTGGCATTAAATAATCCATTGAGGCTGATATGCTGTAAAACAAACCAAACCAAAGCAAACTCACTAGCCCTCTTGTATCTTAGTGGCTTTAATGCCTTACATGTGGTGAAATGATAACAAAAATCACATGTGGCACTGTCATCAGTGATAATATTATACCAAGACTTTAGTATTTTTAATTATAGTAGGAACCTTTTCTCCAAGATGCTTCTGTTCATGGTCTTTCGTTTGGAAAATTATTACAGTATCTTTAATGAAAAATTACCTTGATCTTTTTTTTTTTTTTTATTAGTGTGGCCTGCCTTATGATGTGCTGTAATTCATGTAACCCATTGTTTGAAAATGGTTGCCCATGCCCTAGTTAAAAATTATTCCAAGACAATATGGGTTAAATACTCCTTGCTAACACATAGGTGCAGGAAATACAATATTTTGTATTTTTTTTTATCTTTAATTTTCTCTTAATATACCCCAAATTGTCTTAACCAGTGTTTCTCTTAAACTTCTTCAGATCTTTGATTTCTTATTTATGTCCTTTCTCTCAGTTCCGTTTGTTTGTTTAATGGCATATGAACTCTTTATGGGTCATTTAATGCTGAAATTTAATATTCTTGGGAGCATTATTAATTTCATTTACAAGTATGTATTCTTGTTAATTTCTTTTTTCAGTAATGTATTTCTGGTGTTATTTTTACTATAAAAATGTATTGCTGGTATTTTTACTATAAAAATGTATTTTTATATAGTCATAGTGTTTTGACTAGAGTTTGGGGGTTAACCATTTGCCTATAGTTGAGACCTTAATAGGTGCTACCAACCAAGGTTAGGGTGGACCTGGGAACGGCAATTAAGATGTGGTTCCATGCTCCTTAAAATCTGATCAGGAACTTTGCCGGATGTAGTTTAGAATTGTACCCAGGACAGTCTCTCATTTTTGATTTTAATTCTCAGTTTCTCTTTTTATAGCAACTTTAGGAAAAAAAAGCTGTGAATTAAGAACTGATTGAATTGTAAAAAATTTATTTATTTCTCTATTGGATCATGTTATTTAAGTCATGGCAAGTATGTGTCAAAAAATAATATCGCCCAAATATCCCTCATGGCTTCGGCAGCACACCTCTACTCAATGGTCAAAATTTTTGATGACGTCTCTGCATAGTTGCTCCTCAATCTCACCAATATGTCTTATTTCATCTTTCAGCTATCGAATTGTTGTCAGCTTGTTGGCATAAATCTTACTTTTGAGATGACACTTTTAGATTTCTTCCTTTGGGGTCAAGTCACACGATCATGGTGGCCAATTGACTTCACTGTTTTGAGAGATAATATGACCTGAAAACTTCTCATTGCATTTCTATTTGAACATCCGTTTTCATAATAGACTTTGATAACTTTAAAACATTGTTTGATTGTTAATCTTTCCATGGTTGAAATTGCTAAAGACTTAAGTTGTTCAATGTGAAAGAAAAAGAAAAAAATCATTAGATGCTTAAACTTAATTCACATTTAAAACTGTTCCAAGTTATTGGAACACCCTTTATAAACCATAGCAAAAGTACCCAGCATGCAAAGGCAGAGGCTCTATATGCAACAAGGAAATGAAGAGATCAATACAAAACAAAATGCTTTATTTCATAAATGTTAAAATCACTAGCTCTTGTTAAGCTGGTTTCCCTATTATCATAGTCTACGGTCATCATCCGTCATGTTATGGTTAAACCTGCCCTTTATATCTGCATTCCCTCTCAGGCATGTTCTGGTGGAGCCTCTCATTCTCAGTAGGTGTTTTGCTTATGGCATCCAAATCCATTGGAAAAGGGTTAAAATAAGAATGGAAAATGTCTATTTTAAAAAACGGTGAACATCCTATTCTTTAGCATGCTGTTAAGTAAATCTTGGAGCCTGAAGAAATTTTTTTAGAATCAGCAAAAATCCTATACTGACAGCTCAAGTGGATAATTTTTTATATATTCACATAAAACTAAATTTTTGTCTCTGTGTCCCCACCTTACATCAGTAGAACAAAAGAGCCCATACTGCTTACATATGAAAGAGTTAATATAATAATATATCTTTTATATAAAAATAATAATGTATGGACACACATTTCCAAGTATAAGTGTCCACTAGGGCAGCTAACTCAGGCACATTTGTTTTTGTTTAACACCCAAAGATAGGGTGGTAGTACCTGTTATAGTCCCAGTTATGGGCAAATAGTTAACCCCCAAACTGGGGTCAAAACACTATGAAAGTGTAGAAATAGGTTTTAATACCAACAGTACATTTTTAGAAAAATTATTACCAGCAATACAATTTTTAAAAAAATTATTACCAGCAATATATTATTACCAGTGATACATTTTTGGAAAAAAAAAATATCAGCAATAAAAATCGTGTCAACATTAAAAAACCCCATTGACGTTGATATGCTGTAAAACAAAACAAGCTAAAACAGCCATAGAGTCCACCTATGGTTTATACTGCAACTATGCTTAGCAGATCTTAGTTACAGTTTCTGGGACAGGAGGCATCATCTGGTGTGATCAAAACTACTCAAACTCTCAGTCATGATGACTTGTGACTTTGTGCTGGTGCAACCATCAGTCAACAGTTCCATCTGTCCAACTTTACTCACAAGTCATGAATCAACTAATAATGTCACATACCTGACAAATTGATTACATTAAGATTTGAACTTGTGTCCCATCATCAGAAAGTGAAAGTCCTAACTACCTGGCAATGCACCTATCATCTTTTATATTATTAAAAAATGACATTTAAAACATAAGCAGTAACATTTAATCTGCATAAAAATCTTTGAGGGCATATTTTAATAAATTTAACATCCATTATTTATTTTTAATTAAAATTGCCATATATAAGCAAGATTTATTTAATAAAGTTATCTTGTTTTAATTCAGGATTTGTATTAAAAGAATTGATATCTGCTTTGTGAAAATTCAGTTGTAAGACAACCTACAACATTTATAATAAGAAGAATTGTTATCATCTGATATACCCACATTACTACAATTTAGTCAAATGGAGCCAAAATATTTTATGGATTTTTTTTGCAACATGTTCATGTGTGTTGGAAAGCCTAACAGTATTTAGTATTGTATTTACATTAGTCGGACTATTGTCCTCATCTTTGTCGCCACGTTTAGTCTGACTAATGTAAATACTGTACATAATACCTCATCTCAGAAATAGACAGACTCTGAGTATTTAGTATTGTTGAAGTTATCACTAACATTTTTTGTCAAGATTTACAAACTCTACATTTCATTCTATTTTGCAAACCAATCAATGAAATTTGAATTTGAGCTGGCTTGTTTGGAAAAATACTTTGACAAACACCAAGATTTGCAGCTTAATAATTAATTTAATTTCATAGGACTTGATGGAAAACGATATTTTTTAAGAAAATTTATTTTTTTCCCTTTTTAACAGTAAAGAATAAATGGTTTAGCCTTGTGATTTGTTTATATTCCTTGCAAACCCAGGGTGAATTGGAAGCTGGATTCTTGTGTGTATAAAAACTTAAAGAAAACATATACAAAAAACAATATCGTAGTTTTCATTAAATAAGTATTTGTTAGTTTAATCATTAAATTGTTTTTAAAATAGTGGGAGTATTTTGTATGTTAAATAATAAAACTTTTAATTTAAAAAAAAAAAAAAATTAATGAAAATTATTTTACTAAGCTATACACCCTAGTAAAACAAACTGTATTTTGTACCCTCTTAACTGTTTGCACTTCTCCCTAAAATTTGGTTTTGATTGGTCAATGTTTGGCTATTTTAGAGGGTGTCATGGACAACCTAATGGAAGTCACAGAATTTTATATACAGAAGTCAAAATAATCTGTTTAATTAGATTCTCTTAAAATTATATCAAATTATATAAACAAGTAAAAAAAATAGTAAGTTTGCTGAATTCATTTTTATTATTAATATAGACATTATATAATTATTTAATTGTTTCTCTGAGGGATAGTTCTTTATAGTTCTCTCTAGAGTAGGAAATTCAAGTGGACTTAGCATAATGGCAAACTTCAGAAAACTCTTGCTGAAAATGTTTTTTTTATATATAAATGATGTAATGAATATGCATACACCTGAGTTCCCCCTCACAGTAATACGATTGGCTGGCGTCAGCCATAAATACAGACTGATGTAGAGGTATAGGACGACGCCCATTGGATAACACCATTGGCTATCCTATTGGTCTACGCCTATTGCCTACACCTATTGACTGTGACGAGTATCAGTTCCATTACTGCTACCTGCTAGATAGTCTTACCCAGTTACAGTAGCCAAAACCATTTAGCTACTTCGATCAAAATATATTCCTTTCCGGGATATATCAATAAATATTAAACAAGTTAGAGAACTTTTATGACAACTTATTTTTCTCTGTTCACAGATCGGGTTTTTGAGCATATAGTTTTTGGTTGATATAAAGTGAACAAGAATGAAGACCTGCCCATATATTTACTGATTCCCCACCCACAGAAGGGAACTAGAAGGATTATGATATCTGGTCTATAAGGTGTTGACTCCTTTTTAGAAATTTAAAATCTCATTGTGTCATGCCAGAAAATTTTTTCTTATCACAATTCATCTTGCACATTTATAAATCTATCATTCATCCATGCATTGAATACTGTTACCATGTCTAGTGTGGTGCTCCTGCCAAACATCTCTAGATTCTTGGCGAAATCCAAAGGGTTTGTAATGTAATCGATCTTGACCAAGCATCTTGACTAAAGTCACTCTCTCACTGATGTGACATGGCTTCTGTCTGTCTTTTCTGTGAATATTTTCATGGCAACTTTTGCATGAGCTTTTTTCCACTGGTTGCTCAACTATGTGAATTTAAGCATGCTACTAGATTGGTAATTAGGTCTCACCATTTTACTGATGAACTAGCTAAATGTAATCATCACTTCTACTCTAACAGTTTCTTTCTTCACACTTCTCATCTGTGGAACTCCATTCTGATTTCTTGCTTCTCTGATAACTACAATCTTCAAAAGTTTAAATGCAATGTCAATTGCCATTTTCTGTATTCTTGAACACTGTTCCTTTTTTGTCCTTTCCTAATTCCTCTCCATTCTCAATCTTCTTATTCTCTTTCACACCCTGTAAATCCCCAGGGTTCTAGTGGCATTTTTGCCTTGTTTGGGGTGAAATGATTAAAAGAAAAAGGAAATCTGTTTTCTCTTATTTCTCCTCTATGACTGATGCTAACCTTCTCAGGCTAACATTTTCCATTGATATGAAATGGAAAGTGTATATCTAATTGATTGTTAGCTCTGCTGCTAGGAAGGTTGGTTCATTGGATCAATGTAGACAATTTTTCTCACTAGAATCTCTCTTACATATCTACAAGTCTACCATATTGCTGCCACATCTAGTCTGATGCTCCTACTACATATTTGGAGATCTTGATGAAATCCAAAGAAGAATCTGCAATATTATTGGTTCTGATCTGACATTTTGGCTTCAGTCACTTTCTCACTGCCAGAATGTAACTTCCCTAAATTCTGTTAGACTAACACCTTAATAATGTTTTTCTTAAATTTTTCACACTCAGTAGCACTACCCTGTATGTTAGTAGCTTTATTGCCTCACTTGGGGTGAATTGATTAAAAAAAAAAAAGAAAATGCCTCACAATTGCAGCTTCTTTTTAACTAGCAATCACAATGCTTGTTCCTGTTTCACATGCAAACTCATGTAACAAAAAGATGACACACAAAATAATAATGAATTCCTCTTTATATTTTTTGCCATAATGTTCACTCTGTTTTCTGAAAAAAAATTTGAATGAAAATGGTTTTAATGAATCAAGACATTGGGAGACTTTATAATGAGTTCAGAAAGAATTGCATGATCATTTTGATTTCTTAGTAAACATAAGTTGCTAGTCCTTTTTGAGACAACACACACACATACATATATATATATATATATATATATATATATATAACTTTCATGTATTTGTAATAGTTGTTAATTTATCTTATTGAAGTCTTGTATTACGTTCTTCCTTTATTCATAAAAAATAATGTTTACTGTAAATAAGTCTAATCTGTTATGATAGTTTAATTATATGAAAAGTGGAGATTATAAATTGTCTCCACTCTATTTTCTATTTCTTATTATTTTGCTTAACTTTTAGAAGGCACATTTGCTATCCCAACGCACCTTTGGGTTCAGTGTCGCACATTCGTCTTCTGTTAAAACACTCCGCAGATATTTAAATTGTTGTACTTGTTTGATTTTCATACCTCCAATTTGTAATTTGCATCTTGGGCTGTTCCTTTTGCTAATAACCGTGCATTCTATCTTCATTGCAATTGATGTTTAGTCCTTTCTTCTTGCTTTCCCTCACTACCTCCTGTAAGAGTTCTTGTAGTTTTCTTTTTCTGCCTGCTCTCAATACTGTGTCATCTGCATGTAGGGATGCAGAAGGCACATGTGAATCACATGACAGCTGCTTTATGACATTACTCCATACAGTGACCAAAGTGACAGTCATTTTTCAATCGTTGACAGCAACCAAATGAGAAAGTTGCTTTCTTTTAGTTTGGGTCAAAGGACCAAGGCTCAGGTTAAATCTATCTCCTCAGCAGCTTACAAGTACATGGTGCCATTTCCCTTTGGGACATAGATGAATCTGGCCCATTTAAATTTGGAATGCTAAAAATTGCTTCTCCAGGTCAGGAGTATATCCAAGTTATATGTAAAACTTTTCTTTTTTGTTCCTCCTTATACTTTGCTGTATAGATATATGTGATATATAGTTCTCCAGTGGGACATGTGTATGTCTTAGTATTATAAAAGTCTCTGAGAACAAAGTATGTTTGTCTTTTCTTTTTTTTTTTTCTTTCAGCCATTTGTTCTGTCCTGTCCATGAAGTACAGCGTTATTATATCATGAATATAATAATGCCCATAATGGGGAAAATGTAAAAAGGAGAATAAATCTTTCATTCAAGAGTTCCTGTTACATGCACAGTGTTGGGATTTTCCCTGGTTGTGTGTGTGTGTGTGTTTGACCATGTGAGTGGAATGAACAAAATCCCCTAAAGCTTGAAAATAACTGTTCAATAGCTTTTATTTCTGGCTGAAAAAGAATGCAAATAGTAGTAATTTTTTTTGTTGAGAGATTTCTCTACTAGTTGCTACAGGGGGAATAAGAAATCCAAATGTGAAGCTGCTAGGACAGGCCTTGTCTTTTGCAGCAAGAGTTGCATGTAGCCTTTTGATAGGTGTCCGGAAGGGAGAGACTGCTAACAGTGAGAATAGGACTTTTTGGTGTTACTGCTAAATTAAGCAAAGTAAGGAAGCCCCCACATGCCACAATAGCCAATAAGTGAAATAAAAGATAAAAACTGTGTTAAGATTGTGGCTGCCAATAATAAATACTGGTATTTCTCTCAGAATCACCTCACTGTAGAGATTGAACAAGTCTGGTGAGAAGACACATTCTTGTCTTACACCTCTTTCTATTTTTGTACATTTTCTAACCGGCTGCAAGCTAAAATATAGAGCAAAAAAAAAAAATTATTTTGTTTTGGAACCAACTATTTCCCATTATCTCTGGAATATCATTTTGTTGTTCTATCTTTAATATTACGATTTTTATTCCAGTTAAGCTGCAACAATATAAGGTTCAAGTAAAATAATAACCCTTTAGCAATCAACTACCAACCAATGTGTCTACAATACTGTTTTATCATTCATTCCAATCTGCAAAGTTGCAGTTACTTTAGTTTCTTCTTTGTAATCTGTCTTCCTTATGTGTGCCTAATATACTCTCTCCTTGAAAATGACTATTATCTTTTTTTTTGTTTACAATCTAACTACACCTGTTTTTACACACCACTGATATATTTTATGCAATGTGGCCCCAAAAGCTTGTATGCTAAGAATATTTCATCTGTGAGTGCAATTTTGGAATTCTGGCTTCTTTTATTAATTCCTGAAAAGACATTTAGACAGATTATGTCAATTGATATAATAACTGGGTGAGAGAAACACAAGTTGAAAGCCAAAATTGCCAGTAAATTGATGTGGGAGAAATAAAACTCTCACACACTTAAGATTTACATTCCCAAGAAAAAAAAGACTAACTGTTAAAGATCTTTAGTTAGATATAATACAAGGCCCAAGAGTCAGTCATGGTAGATGGGGCTTCTTTACTGAATGTGGTTGTTAACCTTCATCACCCTCTATGTGATTTCATTTGCTGTGCAAAAAGTTTGTTCTGCCACTCAAGGTGACTCAGATCCGGGAACAATAGTGTGTTTGAATTTCATAACTGTATTATCATAGGAGGATATGACAACAGAAACAATTCTGAGTGAAATTAAGAATAAAGGATACTGAAATTGAGAGACCTTGGGAAAAGAATGCAGAATGCTAAAGTTTAAAAGGGCATATAAGGAGGGAGTAAAAGGCACCTGTTATAAGGATAAGTAAGAAAGATAGGTAACAGATAACCCTGGACTTGAAGAAGTTGATTGTAATTTTTATTTTTCACCCAGTACAAGAACCAAGTGCCACTCAAAGTAGAGGGTTACTGAAGTAAGAGATTATTTTTTAGGATGAGTAAGATTGGTTGACCCTTGACATAAGGAAACCAAGATTGTAGTTATCAGAGAAGCATTCTCTCATGAGTTTGTGCTACCATTTCACAGCTCTCATGAATTATTTTCTTTGCTCATCACCTCTCCATAAAAAACAAAAAAAACCACACTTTTGGAATAAAGGATGCACTAATATTTTCTAGTACACCGCTTTTTTTTATTGTATTTCTCTTCTCTGAAAAATGGAAAGTGTGACACTGAAGTCTGATGCCACATTGGTATAATGAAAGAAGGCTTCCAAAAGCTAAGCAAAGTATTAAAAAATAGAAAAATCATTAGACAGCATAATAAACTGTTATGTAATATCAATCCTCCTATATGACAGTGAATGCTGGACAATTTCTTCACCGATAAAGAAGAGATTTAAAGAAAATGAAATGTGGTCCTATGGAAAGGATGCTGAGAATATCATGGACTGAAATTGTGAAAAATGACTTATGCTTAACATCAGGAAGTGAGGAAAGAGGGCTTGGAGAATTTGATACTCACAGGACCGATTGAAGACAAGGAGGAGATAGGAAAACAATGCATTAACTACCTGGTGAGCTTGAGTAAATGGATAGTGGGAAAAGGTTTTGAAGAGATAACAAAAGGACAACATTTATTAAGAGCTATGGAGAACAGGAAATTGTGGTGGGCCATGATTGCCAATGTCCTGAAGGGACAGGACACATCTTTCTATTGCCATTCTTCAAAAGTACCACTTAAGACAAAAGAAGGCACAGACAATGTCAATCCTTATCTTTCATCATAATTCTTGTTTTTTTATTATCTTCTCTCATTATTGTTTTTCTTTTTCTCATAACCTTGAACACTCCATAAGGCCTTGCATCTTTATTGCCTTGCTTGGGGTGAAATTACTAAAAGAAATCTACAAATTATGTTTATATATATATATATATAATGTGTATGTGTTTTATGTCATAGAATTTGGTTTTAAATTACTTGTTTTATAAGATCCAAATGATATTTACCAGAGAAGCAACACATTTTTGACATCCCCTGTAAGCAATATCAATTGAGCAAGTGATGTATTCTACTGATATTTTTAAAAATAATCAGAATCAAAAAGAGAAAAATATTAAATATAAATCAATTTAAATTCTGAAAACTGCTTTTCTTTCAGCATAAATCTGAAACTGTAAAAGAACAAATATATATTTTTTTGTTTTTCAAATATTTTAAGAGATTCAATTCTCAGTTAGCAGAACTAGGGCAAAGAATTCAAGCATTAGAAATAGAATGCTACAGAACCAGTCTAGGTGTCTGCTATGTAGCCTGCATACAATGCAGTGTGAGATGCCATCAAACAAGAAGTCAGCCCATTGGAAGACCCCATAACCACTGTCCAAGAGAAAACTGAAATGGTATAGAAAATGAAAACAAAAAGGACATTTATATGTAACATCAAGAAGTAACTGTTGAAGTTTCTAGGGCACCAGCCCTGTTGGCTGGGCCTTCAGAATATGCTGACTGCACCTCTGCATTGGGGTAAAATCCCCTAATGATGCCACCTGTTTGCTGTGGGTGGTAACTTGTGATGTCTGGGGACAGAATCCTGGTGCTTGAGGGCTAGATACTTCTGATTCCCAACACATGACTTTGGCCCTTACTTGGACTAGACAAGTGGTCAGACAAGATAGATTTGTTTGATCGATTGGTTGGTGTCAAGCCCTAGCACCTATATGTTTAGTCATGATCATATCCTTCAATATGCACTTGTAGAAAACACCCAAATCTTTTGATATTATCGGTGCTAGAAGGTCAATTGCATTGAGAGATTAAGACTTTGACCACTGTTAATATGGTACAACATATTAAATCTGAAATCGGTAGAGGCTTGAGGTCTTACTCCCGACTAGAGTATACTGGTAGTGTATTCCATCTCAAACAAAGTGAATCAGTTTCCACCTTGGTAAATTCCCAACACAAGTTGGACTGTGGTGGATGGCAGAACACAGGACCAGTGAAAAACAAACACCAATTATAGCTTCCTTTAAACAAACAAAATGAAATGTAACCTATTTGAATCAGACCGAGTGGAAAGAGAACAAGTTTTCAAAATATGTAATTATAGACTTATTCAAAGATGTATCTCTCACTATATTGTCACCCTTTCAATTAGAGAGGGTGACAATTTGCTGATCAGACACCCCCACCCCCAAATTGGTTAAAAAAACTCAGAAATGGAAACCTTTTAGTAGAAGTGAATGAGCAAAAACAGGCAGAAAACCTACTAAAAATAGAAAAAGTTTCACAATTACAAATGTAAAGCTTATCCACATGAATGATTAAACACTCGTAAAAGGTGGAATAAAAACTCGGAAAAACAGAAGAGGAGATCAAAGTGGCACATGGCATTACTGAACACAAGAGAATCAGTATTAGAAATAATAGTGAAACCATCTTAAACACATACTGACTTTTAATTTGTCCACAATTCCTAAAGGAACCAAAATAGGTTCCACTATTGAAAAAGTAGAACTCTAAATACTAGCTCCCTTATGGTGCTTCAAATGCCAGAAATTTGGCCACCCCCAAGGAAAGGGTGACAAGTAATTTCAACTTGAGGGTCATTTGCAGGTCAAGCTCTGTGATCAGTTTCTAACAAAAATTTCCCCAAATAGTTTCCATTTAGGTATAAAATAACAGAAATTTTGATAAAATCTACCGTTTTGGAGTTATCGACAATAAAAGTTTGGACTCATTCATTTTGTGGGGGATGAAGTTGAAATTAATTTTGTCACTGCAAGGAAATATGCAAAGTGTGTAGCAGATGTGGAGAAAAAGATCTATCTTATGCTGAGGGTAGATGTCAGAATGAGAAAAGATGTGCAAACTACCATGGGGACCAACCTGCATTTTCAAAAATATGTGATGTGTATAGGAGGGAAAAGAATATACTGATGGTAAAACACACAAAAAATGTATCGTTCCCAGAAGCTAGAAGAATTGTTGAGTACTATTTGAAAACGCAAACATGAAGATGAATGAGACGAACCAAGTAGAAACCAGATACCTTGATCCAGTTGACTGTTGCAGTTAAGATACGCCTATTATGAAACTTGAGGAGAAACAAAAAAAATAAAACCAAAACCTGAAACCAATGAAACGGAACCAATAAATAGATGAGATTATCCTGCAAAGAATGTCCCAACAAAGAGCAAATCTCAGAGATCTCCTCTATGTTCACTGAGACCAATGGAGAATATCCCCAAAACAAAAAATGACAAATAAACCACCTCAAAGAAATTAGAATTATCAAAAATGAACACTCCAATTATTTTGTCCAAAACAACAGATCTGAAAGGCTGGAAGAAATGGATGTTAACACAAAGTCACACCACAAATCAAAATAAAAGTAAAACTATGCCTAATAAAATAGTGCAGTTAACTATTAAAGGTGCAAAAGCAAATCTCTGAAGTGACTCTCCTTATGAGAAGATGCTCAGCAGTCATATGCTTACAAGTGACATTTCTTAAGGAAAACAATGACATAAACATAAAAAAACAGAAATCCTGACAGAGCATCAGGTGGAACATTGATAATTATCAATAACAATTCTACAAAGCCAGATCCCTCTGCGCTTGAGCTATGCAGGCAATTGCAGTGTCGACAACACTACACAAACAATAACCATTTGTTCAATTTATATACCATCAAATCATGACATCATCCAATCAGAAATAAATTAATTAATAACAGCTCCCAAAACTTTATTTTATTGGGAGATTTCAACTGCCAAAATGAAATATGGGGAAAAAAAACGACAAACAAAAAAAGCTCAGATTATAGATAACCTCAAACAAAAACAACTTTGCCTGTACAACAATAAGACAAATACATACCTGCATTTGCCAACAGGATCATATTTAGCAATAGATCTGATTCTATGTGATCCAACCATATACATGGACTACATGTGGAGAATGCATGACAATACTTGCAGAAGTAACCACTTTCTAATGATCTTAGAAAATATAGATTCTCGGCTCAAGGAGAAAATACCAGGGTGGAATCAATAAAAAGGCTAACTGGATACAATTTCAAAAACAATGTAAATCAAAACTAATACCAGAAGCAAATATTAATAATGAAGATCACCTGATATTATTCACCAAAACACTCATATCTGTAACTGAAAAGGACATACCAAAATCATCTGCTCCTACAAAATACTACAAACCCCGGTTTGACAAGGAATGCCTAAAGGCTATCCAGACACACTTAGAAAATTTAATTTAAATGCCATTAAAGGAAGCGTAAAGTTATTTAAAAACAGCAGAGCCAAGGTTTGATGAACTATGAGGTAATCTAAAAAGAACCACGTGGAAAAACTATATATCAAAAATAAAGTCAAACACTAAGTTAAAAACCATATGGAACATGATGAAAAAGACTGACAAGAATAATAGCACTGCAATAAAACATCTCACAAAAAAAGCAACACAAAAATCACAAACAGAAATGATATTGCCAACATATTAGCAGACAATTTTTCACAGGATTCTACCTTGAAAAATCAAACTGAAAAATTAAAAAAAAAATCAGAAAAAACTGAAGAAAAGAAAAAACTCAATTTTAAGTCTAAAAATGCAGAATAAAATATAATCAACCCTTCACAAAAGCAGAACTCAAATCACTTAGCAAAACACACAGTAAAGCAGTCGGTCCTGATGATGTTACTTATGAATTTATAAAGCAACTATCTTAAGCATCCTCTGAATATCTTCTCATTATCTATAACAAGATATGTTCAGCAGAAAAGTTCTGAATCTTTGGAAACAAGCCACAATTATATCCATAATGAAACTCAGTAAAGACTCCAATGATGAAACAAATTCCCACGAACCTAAAACTGATTCATCAAATCCATCAAATAATAGACCAATGGCTTTAACAAGTTGTAGTTCTGAAGTTATTAGAAAGGATGATCAATGATAGGTTAACACGGTACCTTGAATTGGAAAACATAATATCAAAATTACAACTAGGTTCCAAGAACAAAAGAAGTACAACTGACTATTTGGTCTGACTAGAGACCTTCAGAAGTGAGGTATTCATTAAAAAAAAAAAAAAAAAGAGTACCTAATTGTAATTTTCTTTGACTTGGAAAAGTCATATGACACCATATAGAAGTATGGAATCATGAGAGACATTTGAAACCCCAGATTGAAAGGTAGAAATGCCATTCTTTATTCAAAACTTCCTAGAAAATCTGAACTTTAAAGTATGTATAGGAACCACTGACTTGAAAGAGCTGGAAAATGGTGTTCCCCAAAGAAGCATCCTCTCAGTAACCCTTTTCATTATCAAAATTAATAACATTATTAGAAAAAGTCAATTGATTGCACATGTGGATGATTTTTTAATATGTTGCTGCTCAAAACATATGCACCTCACAGAGCACAAATTGCAGCTGTGTTTAAATAAGATCAGCAAATGGACTGAAGAAAATGGTTTTTCAATTTTCCCAAACCAAAATGAAGTGTGTGCATTTCTGCAACCTCAACAAAATCTACAATGGTCGATGTTTAATGCTGAACGGAAAGGAAATACCAATAATTGGTAAATATAAGTTTCTGGGCATTATATTTGATTTCCCCTATAGAAATTACTTACATAATAAATATATATATATATATATATATATATATATATATAAAACCAAATACTTGAGATCACTTTAACCAAGTGCAAACAATTGAGCTCTTGTTTTAAAAACGATGCTACCTATATGATTTGAAAACAAATATTTTATATATATATATATATATATATATATATAAACAGGATTTGGCATTAAATAACCCACAGGGTTGATATGCCAAAAAACCCACCTACCTAACTAACTACAAGAACACATAATGAGAAAAGAGGACATGGAAAATTTGATACCCACAGGTCAGAGTGAATGCAAAAAAGACAGAGGAAAACAACACGTAACTTACCTAGCAAGCTTGAGTAAATAGATGGAGGAACAGGTTTTTGGGGAGAAAAGAAAAAAGATAAAATTTATTAAGCACTATAAAGGACAGGAAATTGTGGAGAGCCATGAATGTTCTTTTTCTCTTCCCCTTCACTTTTTCTACTTCCATACTAGATATTATGTAGGTTTCTTGGTCAGAAAGTATAACTGATTCCAGCTTATAAAGGCTGAAGATCAAGCAGATACTACACTCTGATCTTAGGCAGAAGTCATGTAATGGTTGAACATGCTGACCAGCAAAATACTAGTATTGATGATAAAAGCTCTTATGCAGATGAATTCTCAGTATCTTAGCAATAACCAGATTATCTATAAGCTCTTGTGAAGCTGATATTAAGAAACAAAATGAGAGACATCAAGACGAAGAGAAAAAGCAATGATATAATTTACATTTGGACTATTGTCTTCATCTTTGTTATCATCAAACATTTTGGCCATTGTGCTCTTTAGCCTTCTTCAAGCATTAGGTTGGTGCAAAAATGTCGTTTTCTCACATGTTACTATCATGTTTTGATCATCTGAGTAATCGTCAAGGAATTTCAAACAGATGCCTCTATTTAATTTTCCAGTTTAGATTCCACTGTCTATAGGGTCAACCATTATCTATCCTATCCATATCTTCATAATATTCACCTGTTATACCCTCCCTGTACAAGAACATAATTCAGTAAGCCTCTACCTCAAGTGGCTCTTGGGCCTTGTATCGGATGAACACAAGTATAAAAAATTTTTTTTTTGTCATTCATTTTATACCATAATAAATGTCTTAATGACAGTTAAATTTAGCTCTGTATATAAGTCTTCCAAAATTAAAACAGCAAGAAATAGGAATGAACAAAAATACTTATTTTCAAAAATATTTTTTTATTAAATTAGGGTTGGCAAACTTAACACCCACAAAGCCAAAAAAAACAATGAGGGGTTATAATGGAGTAAGAGTTATTAGGTTGGTGCAAAAATAATGTTGGGTTTTGACGTAATTTTTTAATGTTAAAAACCGACATTATTTTTGCACCAACCTAATATTTAGAGCAACAGCATACAGGAAGCTGTGAAGAGCCATAATTGCACAAGTACTGAAGGGGCATATGACATTATTTCTATAGTAGGCTAAAAAAAAAAAAAAAAAAAAAACAACAGAAAAAACCCCCAGAAATTCCCACTTAGTTATTGATGGCAAACTACTTATGTGTGTGATGCATGAGAGATTTGAAAAGTTAACTGAGGACTAAGGAAGCCAATGTGCCCAGTCAGCAACATTCTTTATCTATGTTTGACTTCATCTGGAAGCAAGTGTTTTTTAAAAAAAAAAAAAAAAAAAAAAAAAAAAGATAGAAAATGCTTGTCTTTTCATAGACTTAAAAAATGCCCCCTAACAAGTGTTTTTGGCAAAGCCAGGTGGAGGTAACCCATAGTAGTTTGTTTGACCAAATGACTTTAGAATGGCAGTAGAGTAGTGGGAAGCTAGCAATGTTTCATCTGAAAAGTTTGAATTTAAAAGTTGATTCTTAAAACCACAAGTGTTGCTGCAAAATAATAAATTTATATAAGATTTTTCTTCAGTTTCTTTTAGGTAACAACAGAAGTGTTAAATGTGGTCAACAGCATAGAGTGTTAAGGTTTGCAGAGATCTTCTATACCTCTTAATTCCTTGAGGAACATAGGGCTGCAACATCTCTTCTCCAACAGACATAGTTCTGCGTGATTCTCTTCAGCTCAGCCCATGTTGTGCCAGCTGCATTTACCTCCGAGTCAACACTTCTGTACCAAGTCTGTTTTGGTTGACCTACTTTTTGCTTCCCTTGTGGATTCTAGTCAAGGTCCTACCTGGTGATACTAGAAGCAGGTTTGCATAATGTGTGACCAATCCATCCCCATTTCTGTTTCTTGATGTCAGCCTCGATTGGGACTTGGCTGGCCCTGTTCCACAATTGGAGATGACTTTCAGCCACCTGATATTGAGGATGTTCCTGAGGCATTGGTTGGTAAATGTCTGAAGTTTGTGGGTGTTGATCTTGGTTACCCACTAGGTTTCTGAACTGTAAACTAGGACTGACTTGATGTTAAAGATCCAGATCTTCTTGTAAAGTGAGAGGGCTGTTGATCTCCAGATTGGCTGCAGAGTGTTGAAAATCTGTCAACAAAATAATCAGCAAAGATTTGCAGAGGTGGGAGTAGATATATTTGTGTTATTTTTAAAAAAATTTTTGTGAGACTTCTGTCACTAATCCCTGTAATTATTGGTTAAACAGAGATTTGTTTGAAACTCAGTAAAGACCAAATTCATGTCTTTTTGATGATATTTCTTAGATATTATCAATAGCATTATAGTTTAGGTTGGAGGTAGGGAATAGAGATATTTGATATTTTCCCCACTTTCATGGGAGTCCTGTTCCCCACTAGACAACATGAATGTGGGGGGACAATTGTACTTCTTTCTTAGAACATACTTCAGGCAATGAGCCTGCATCAAATTTGTGAGTATTAGATTTTCCAAGCTCTCTTTCCTCCTTAGAAATTTCAACTGCTTCTTTTTGATGTTAAGTATAAGTTTCTTTTTTGTTTCCATTTTCTTGAAAATTGTGTTATTGGTCACATGTTCAGTCCATGGTATGCTCAGCACCCTTCTGTAGACCTACATTTCTATTGCTTTGAGTTTCTTAGCAAATTAAAATGCTTCATCAGGCTATCAGCAAACAATCTTTAGGCTGATTACAAGTTTTGAGTGGCATATGCATTTCAAAGCTGCTTAAATGGCAGTTCAAGATGAACATTCTTGTTGTCTATAATGAAGGAAATGGCAACTTACCCTGTCAAACCAAGGACAACATATTGTGTGTATTCTCTGTAGGAAGAGAAAGAAAGCTCCCATGTAACACATGTTTACATATGAGAATATCATACAAATTTTTGGTCATGCGTCAACCAATCACAGATGTCATGATAGGTGCTACATGTGACTGGTGAATTTTCTCAGAGTCATTACCCAGTGTGAAAGAGAACTTTATGAAATGAGCAGCTGCTGTATCAAAGTTTATCCCCTCAAAATTCTACAATGTCCAGTTTACCTGAAAAACAATAGAAAATATAGAAAAAAAATTAGTGAACTCGTTCATGAAAATCATCAACTCTTCTCTCTTCTCGTATTGATTGGAATCAGTTGTGTAGAGTCTGTTTGGAGATCCAAGAACATTCCAATTCTAACTTTGATTATTTGTTTGTTTGCGTTTTATGGCATATCAACCACTGTGGGTTATTTAATGCCAAATCCAGTTTATATGAATTTTAAATGCTTATTTTATATGGAACATTTTTAGCAAGCTAGAGCTTATTTGCTTGTACACTGCAAAGTAATCCTAGGTATTTTTGTTTAAGTCAAGAATTTCCATTTGATAAGGACAATTTATTTGCAAAATGATAAAGGTAGGATATGTTTATACATCAGTCTATATCTTTGATAAGAGACCAATTCTTTTTAGAAAATCCAATATCATTTTTGGTTCAGTTTTTGCAAATAATTTCTTCATGTTCTTGATTGATTGATTAATTGTTTTGTTTAACGGCATCTCAAACTTAGTGGTCACTTTATGCCGAAAATGATTTTGAGTGACTTTAAAAGTCAAAAACGTATAGCTGGCAACATCGTTTCAAAAATGCACAGCTGGCAACATTTTTTTTTTTTTACAAAAAACATATAGCTGGCAACATTATGGTTCCAAAAATGGATAGCTGGCAACATTATCATTTTAAAAACGTATAGCTGGCAACATTATTTTTCCAAAAACATTATCTGAGGTCTTGCTGTTGGATGTAGTTTATCGCCGTACACAGGACGTGGATGTTGTTTACCGTCATACCCAGGACGCGGATGTAGTTTACCGTCATACCCAGAACATTTGATTGATTAGTTTAATATACTACTTTTATCTCATAACAAAGACAGGACAGACCATATCCTATAAACTTGGTTGGCAACCAGTCTTCCACAGGAAAAAAAATGGCAACCTACTGCGGGAAAATCTGTCTAGTCAGTTGTGAATGGAAAGAGATATAATTGCCCAAGTGGGTATCATGTATGGCACTTAACTGACTGATGAGCTTTGTCATATCTAGTGTGCGTGTGTAGATTTTCAAGTTTTTGTCTGACACACTTTGTCTTTTAAGATTTCATTGGACTAAACTGTAAAGGTCCTAAAAGACAAAGTGCATCACAAAACTTTTGGAACTTTGTCAGATTTACCTAAGATTGTTCTTGTCTTGATATATAAAAATTTACATATCTTTTTCATATATATATATATATGTGTGTGTTGTCAGCATGTGTAACATTTTCCTGCTGTTAAATGCTGTCTGGTATGGTTTCCATGTTCTCTTTGAAGGTAGGACAAACTATCCTTAGCAAACAAAGTAGATTTGTTGTTTATAAATTTAAAATGTTAGTGTGAGGCTGACTATATAGGGCAAACCAATCAACATGGATTCAACAACATGTGCCTACCAATATTAGATGAGATATTGCAAATGGCAGCACACACTTGACTCAAACAGTTTGAGTCATCCTATCAGTCAGCATTTGATAGATAACCTAAGATGTGCTGTTAAGTACACAGGTACAGCATTTACCATTTTATGCAGAGTACGGTCAGCCAAACACTTGTGAATCTTGGAGGCAATGTATATGAAATTACATGACCATCTCTGTAGACAGAGAATTTTGTTCTTTCTGTTTCTCTTAGGACATTTTTCTATTTTATACTCACTATGTACCTACATATATTTTAGTTTATTGCCAGGTTTTTTTGTTTTTTTTTTTTAACCCTCCTGTATATTTTTGGGTTTCACTGTTCCGATTTGTTTATCAAAGAAGTGTTAGTTGAAAAAGGGTCCTTTTAAATTTGGTTTGGCTTGTTTTTATGGCATATCAACCTCAAGTGTTATTTAATGCTGACAATTTTTATTGTTGGTAATATTTTTTTTTAAATCTATTTCTGGTAAAATTTTTCCTTCAAACATTCTATTTTGGCCCTTTTGAAAAATGCATTTTTTGTATATCTAAGATAATATGCAAATTCAGTGGTGTTGAGGCTTTGTTTTATATATATATATATATATATATATATATACACACACATACATACACACAAATTAAAAGCAGGATTGTTGCCAAAATATACAATTAGATTACATGACCTGGCAGTCAACAACGAAAGTAACAGCAGTACCTTGTCAGTCATTTTTAACAAAACTTGTATAAAACTGAGGTTGCTGCCAAAATACACAATTATTAGATTTTATGCATCCCCATTTGCCGCAGGAATCAGTGTTTCTGATCTGGCGTGCTTTTATCACTCAGCTACAAAGAGATTCACAATAAAGCAAGGTTCTATTTTGCCTTTAACACACACTCATTCAGATTCTTTACTTGAAATGCATATCTAAAACATAGACAAAGCTATTTTCTAAAGAATTTATGGATTATATTTTTTAACATGACATTTTTTTTATTACTTCAAACATTTTTAG
Source organism: Acanthosepion lycidas (assembly GCA_963932145.1). Lineage (NCBI taxonomy): Eukaryota > Metazoa > Mollusca > Cephalopoda > Sepiida > Sepiidae > Acanthosepion > Acanthosepion lycidas. The sequence continues at coordinate 22,054,496 of OZ010598.1, forward strand.
TGGATACCCCCTATTTGTGTAGATGCTACATTTATTTTAAACAGTATTTATTTTGTCTACCAGCATATGTACTTTGTTTTGATTAAAAGTATTTTTCTGTTGTGACAGCACTGAATGGATATTTACAGGATGAAACTGCAGACTATCTCCTGTAATATCTACATCACATAACCCCTGACAATGTTTATGTATCAAAACATAAGTGCTCCTGTTAATTGAAAAGTCTAAGCAGTTGTATTTACCTCTAAGACTATTCATTTTTCTTTTCTTTTTCTTTCTTTTATCCAACTTGGATCAAATATCTTTCTGTCGTCTGGTTTTATTGTCAAGAAAACAAGAATCTTTCTTTGATTGTCAGATTAGAAAATGTCTAAATCTTTCTGCAGGTTGTTAGAAATCAATAAAGGGACAATTAGGTGTGGATAATGAAAATTCCTGATGGAATTGAATGCATCTGTCTCAAGTGTAAGTAAAATCTATTCTCTTTAGCATCCCAGACTTTTATAACAACTCAAATTGAAGAATATAAAAAACTTGGTTAACCAAGATATTGTTCACGTGATTATCTCCAAAGTGACAAACAAAACAAAACATGCATTCTTCTTGCGAATTCTTTAATATACACAAATTGTCAGGCACATATTATTTTGCTGAATTCTTCAAGAGTTGCACTATATCTGATATAAATGCTGTTATAATTTATGCAATATTCACACAGTACCAGTTACATAAATTCACTATTGCAATCTATGAGATTTAAAAGACATCTGACATTTATCTTGTGAGATAATGGTAGTGCCCCGTTTGGTTAAAATTTTAGTCTTTTTGTGTGCAAAACACTATGACTATATAAAAATACATTTTTATAGTAAAAATACCAACAATACATTTTCATAGTAAAAAAATAACACCAGAAATACATTATTGAAAAAAAAAAAAAAAAAAAAAAATGCTATGGTTAACACCAAACTGAGGTCAAAACACTGAAAATGTAATACCATAAATACTTTTTTTTTTTTTTTACAAAGTATTACCAGCTATACATTTTTGAAGGGGAAAAAAATATTACCAGCAATAAAAATTGTTGGCATTAAATAACCCATTGAGGTTGATATGCTGTAAAACAAAACAAAGCAAACCAAATCAAATATTCAGGGTGGTCTACCAGACAGTTCCCCATGGTCAGCTCACTGTACATGATGTCTTTTGGTATACAACCATTATTCATTTGTTGTATATGACTCAGTCATCAAAGATGATGTTGACAAAATAAAAAGATGCATTCTCTAAGAATCTGTTATATTCAAATGATATTAAGTGACATTCTTCACATGGAAATTACTAAGATGTTTGGCAGGAGTGTGTATGTTGCTACTGGTGCATCATGCAATATATATGCACCTGCTGATATAACAACATTGGTATGGTTCTTTGTTGCTGTTATAATATATATTTGCAAAGTGAGTTCACACAAGCTTTTGAACATTTTTGAATGCCACTTAATTTTTAAAATCATTTCACCCCAAACAAGGCAATAAAACCACTAAGATGCAAGTGGTTACTGAGCATTACAGAATATAAAAAAAAAAAAAATTGGCTGGACAGCAAGAAGTCAGAAGAGAGGTTTCACAAGTGAGAAAAGAAATTGTTAGCATAGAACTTATGGTTGTATCTAACCATTTCAACTGTAAGATAAATCTTTGCTGTCAATCTAGTGCTGCACTTAAATTCATAAAGTCTAGGTACCAAAGAGGAAAGTTTATTAGAAAAATTACCATGAAAATATTTATAGAAAAGGCACAGGGAAGCCACATTACAGGGGGTGGGAAAGTAAGTGGATTTTAATCAAATCTTTATCTTTTCATACATCAGTAGTGTGATGAGCAATTTTCAGTATTCTGGTATTATTTCAAATTCTTGTTCTCATCTTGGTTGATATAGATGTCATTATAGACACATTTTGACCAAGTACCTTCTGGTCACTATCAGGTGTCCCTTGCTTGACTAATATGGGATATTGGTTGAGTATTGTGATAAATTTCTCTCTACAATGTTGGCTGGTTGTTCTTGCTAAACTTGGTCTTCACTACCCGATCTGGCTTATGGCTATATATGTTGAAACACTGCTTAACTTTAGTGGTCATTTGAGAACCAATGTTGAGCTTGGTCAATATCTAGATGGGTGAGCACTTGGGAATACCAAGTGCTATAAACTTGAATGTGTGGGTGGTATATTGGAGACCAAAGTACCCTTGGGAAAGATATTAGGTTGGTGCAAAAATAATGACGTAATAATGTATTTTTTTAACGTCAAAAAACAACATTATTACGTCATTATTTTTGCACCAACCTAATATAAATGCACTTCATCTCCCTACAGTTATGTATCAGTTAATAGGACTTGTATCAGTAAATCCCTATTAATGCCCACCCACCTAATTTGTTAGAGTCTAAAAATATTTTCTGGCTTTAAATAACCTGCAAAAACTACCTGATCTAGGAATCTAACAACAATTTGATGACAGTAACACATGCATAATTAACTTGTATGTCCACCAGTTAGTGGCGTGTTTTTTTGAGCCTTTATATTTGAGACAATGACATATCAAGTTAATTTTATACATTTCTTGAAACCATAAAATATTTGTCTATTATCTCTCTGACATGACATTATGGTTATAATATTGATCATCTCCCAATCAATATTTTGCTAAATTCCATAACGTTGAATGTGAAATGTTTCTGTGGTGATATATCATGCCATTCATTAATCAGCTGTGAATTCCTGCGTCTTGGAACTCAAATATATTTGTACATAGGTTTATGAGGATTAGGCTTGGCTAATTGATTGCTTAATTGCATTCGACCAATACTGCACTTAAATAAGAACGAGTGATGCTATTTGACTACATTTGAATTAGGTTTAATGACAATTTCAAGTCTGTGACTAGTCGTTCTGATGCTATGACATTTAGTAAAATTATAGATTAATAAATCTGCAAGTTTAGATTTAGGATAATGATTTAACAATTACCATGCTAATTTCCTTCTAAAATTGTTCCCCCTGTATATATATATTTTGTTGTTTTTTTTTGATGGTGAGAAAACATGAACACCTAATTGTTATAAGTTTCTTTGTTTTGTGTGCATAGATGTTAATTTTTGTCCACTAATAAAAGAATGAACGAGTAAATATTTTTCATGCAATGCATTATGTTTCGACATTGAAATGCAAAATAAAAAATGTGAAATGTGAAATGAAAAACAAATACATAAATAATTCAATGTAAATTTAACTTTTATTACTCCTGGCAGAGTTCTGGGGGGGTGCAATAAGAAGCAAAATTGCTGAGGTGGCTTTCATGTCATCAAAAAAGTGATGCGTTTCCTTGTGTTTATTTGCTCTTTCTTTCACCTGACTCATATTTATTTGTCTCATTGACGAATAAAGTTATTATTTCATCGTTTATAAATAGACAAAACAATTCACCTTCAGAAAGACCATCAGTTATATCGATGGTCTCCAGTTGCATCTATAAAATTAGTCAGGCATGGATGACAGTAACCACTACTACTAGAGTAGCAAAAGAGAATTCTACGGTGATTATTGTTGCCTGCAGTGTGGTAAAGGTTAAATTCTAAATCTAAACTTGCAAATGTTCACAAAGCCTATAAGGTTCCACAGCTTCATTTAAGAAGACTTTCAAGAAGTCAGCACATTGTTTTCTGTTGGTTTTTGGTGCTGGTACTAGTCCATATGTAAGACATGTCTCACTATATTGCTGAGTGTTGTGGCTCTGGTTTAATCTGCCATACAAAATATAAGTTCTCTGCAAAAGTCACGCCGATCACAAGAAATGTGACCAAAAAAAAAAAAAAAAACAGTAATGAAATTAAGGTAATTACTAGGAGAATCTCTTGAAACGATAGCCACTTCCAACATTTGATTTGGGAAATTAAAGTAGACCCACACTGGGACAAAATTGATCGGATTTGGTTTCTTGTTCATGAATTTGAAAATGATCAGCAACAGTTGACCAAATATACAGTCAACATTTAATTAGATTTTCTTAGTCCTTGTATTGCATGTCAAATGAGTATCTTAGTATTTCTATAATAATTGTTATATAAATGGGTCACACTAAACAGGAGACAACATACAATTCAGGTACAGTGTGTGTGTGTATCTTATGATTCAGAGGAGCTACTGTGACCTGGCTGCCCACTTTTTTCTCACCCGCCTCCCGTTTCCCTACAAGGAAACATTTGCAATTCCTTGATCGATCAGCTAATACAGTTTTTTGTTAGTATTTATAAAAATCTTTCAAGAAAATAGCTTTCTCAAGTTGAATTATTATCAGTATTGATGGGAGTTTCCTTGCTAACCTTTTATTTGAACTAGGTGTATAATGTCAACATTGTATACTCTTTATGTATACATACACACACTAGCAGCATGGCTCGGCGTTGCATGTGATTGAATCAAAAATCGTACGTCTCATACAGCAATAGCTATCACTTGACTTAAAATATTTTTGCCCCTTCCTTGCCTTTAAAGGAGTACCCTTTGTTGTGCTGATGTTGCTACATGCCTATCTCACACTGCAAATTTTTTTCTAAGCTCTATACTAAACATTAAATCTGTTACGAAAAAAGAACTAAAACAAAATGAACACAAAATGATCAGCTTTAAAAAAAGGACTCGTAACTGGAAAAATCGAATGAAAAAAGAATGTTAACAACAAATGCTTTTTCACATCCAACCCAGTTCTGCAGAATCAGAATCAGCGAATGAGCCAAATGGAGTAAAGTGCCATGCAGATTTAAATTTTCCCCCACTTGTGACAAATGCAGCTATCGATTTTTTTGGCATGCTAGTTAACATTCATGTCAATCAGCTGTTGGCTCACACTCTGGACAGTACAAAATGGCTGCAAACTATATGAAAAGTACGGTTGAGGCAAAAAAAAAAAAAAGAAAAAAAATTCGATTATTTCCACTATCGATGGGAGTTGGTAAATGCAAAGTTGGTCTTGGCCTTCCCGCTAACTTGGAGCATGTGCATGTAAATTTTGGTGCAAATCCATCGAAAATTGCGGCTGTACATTAGTTACACACACACACACATCCTGACTTTTATAGATTTTATTTATATATATATATATATATATATATATATATATATATATATATAAAGTTTTTTGTGGTACAAAATTTTATAATAGGCAGGAACAGATAAAAAGAAGGCATTTTTTAAAAAAGCCAAAACAAAACGACCGGTTTCATCCCAGGACTTATCAAGTATTTATTCTGGGAATTTAAAAGTGTGTAAATCATTAAATTATCGAATGAATTAAATGGGAGGAGGGGAAATTTATGAATTACAAGGAGACTCAGTGACACATCAAAGTTTATAAAATTAAGTCCAGTCGAGACCCATGATCATACTGCCACGATTGAAACTAAGTTCAAGAGTGGCTTACTCTTCGAGATTTCAGAGTTAATTAGACCCACTGGGTCCATTCGTCCCCGTTTGTATGGGTTACCAAAAATCCATAAAGACGGTGTTCCCTTACGACCCATTCTGTCTATGATTGGGTCTTCTCAGCATAAAGTTGCTAGTTGGCTCTTGAATGTGCTACAACCAGTTTTGTCACTCTTTAGTACATATTGTATTAAAGATTCCTTCTCCTTTGTGGAAAATATACGTAATTCTTCTATTTATGATGGGTTCATGTGGTCGTTTGATATCTGCTCCCTGTTTACATGTGTTACCCTGTCTGAGACTATTGAGATATGTTGCGATATATTGTATCGTACCTCGTTGTCTCCTCCTGATTTTCCTGAGGGTACATTTGTTGAGCTTATGATGTTCGCCACTGCGTCTGTCGAATTTAGCTTTAATAATATTATGTATCGACAGATCGACAGGGTAGCTATGGGTTCGCCTTTGGGTCCAGCGCTGGCCAATGTCTTTGTCGGTTTTCATGAGGCTTCCTTATTTACTCCTATTTTTCATCCTCTTATGTATCATTGTTATGTTGATGATACTTTTTTTGCCTCTTTAATAATGAGGTGGAAGCTGACAAATTTCTCACCAAATTAAACTGTCCATCCTGCCCTTAAGTTCACCGTAGAGAAGGAGTCTAATTCTTGTCTTTCCTTTTTGGATGTTTTTGTCCATAAGATTGATGACAAGTTTGAGACTTCTGTATTTAGGAAGGTCACTTTCTCGGGACTTTACACGCGTTGGGACTCCTTTTGTCCCAGACAGCGTAAGATTAATTTAGGTTATGCTCAGAGGGTTTTTTCTGTAGTGAAATTGACTTTGTTAGAATGACATTATCAAAAAATGGATATCCGTTGGATGTTTTGGAATCTGTTATTCAAGATGTCATCAGTAAATTCCATAGGGAGAAGCCGCAATTAGCTGATAAATGTCCTGTTTATTTGCGTCTTCCCTATATTGGTACAGAGGGTGAGATTTTATCGAAACGTATTTTATGTTTAATTAATAGCTGTTACTTTTCTGCAAAAGTCAGGGTAATATTCGGTACCTGTTCTGCTTTCTCTTCCATTCGTAAGGATGTCATACCTCCCCATCATGTTAATTCAGTGATTTACCAATACAAGTGTAGTTGTGGACATGACTACATAGGTAGGACGTCCCAGCGTTTAGATTTAAGAATTAAACAGCATTTACCCTCCAGGATATTGAATCCGTCCGCTAGAAATAGCCAATTAACTAAAAGTTCTGGTTCTGAAGATTTGATAAATAGAAGGCAATGTGTGGAAAATTTTAGTGGTGACCGATTTATTATTTTATCGAGATCCCACTCCACTTTTCACCTTAAGGTCCTGGAGTCCATGTATATCAGATCCCGTGAGCCTTCCCTTTGTAAATAGAGGGAATGCTTGCTGGGTCTGAATATTATTGGACTCTAGCCTCCTTGTAATTCATAAATTTACCCCCCCCCCATTTAATTCATTCGATAATTGAATGATTTACACGCTTTTAAATTCCCAGAATAAATACTTGATAAGTCCTGGGACGAAACCAGTTGTTTTGTTTTGGCTTTTTTAAAAAATGCCTTTTTATCTGTTCCTGTCTAATATATATATATTTTCATTCATGTTGATCAACTTTATTCTTAAAGGTTTCTTCTTTGGAGCTCAGCTTTTGGGGTTTGTTCTGGAGATTTAACCTTATAAATCCACTATCTTTTGTGATGAACATTGTTGTATGTTAATGTTCAGATTTATTATGACAATGCAGAATATTTAATAAGGAAAAGAAAATAAATCGTCTCGACTATACTCAAAGCATATTTAACTTTAAATTTTTCAGTATACCTTCTCCTTCATGCACATGTGTAGTTGCATTAAGATTGTAATTCATTTTACTTATAATCCAACATTATTTCTTATTTAAGTGTTATATTTTGTGGATAGATGTGTTTGAGTAGATATCCTTGTTCTTAACAGTGTAAATCTATGTCTACTAGCCTGAGATTGTTAAAGAAGATGTGCCTTAAGCCTGGTTTGCTTTTGGAACACTTAGCCATTCAAGACTTTTGTAACAAAGTCACTTCAGGTCTCTTAATCATTTGTGAAGAGATTAGACATTACTGTTATGAACACACGTGTGGTTGCAGTCTCATAACTATCAAATGAAATGCCTTGAATGAGTTTTGATTCACGGTCCGTGAATGAATATATATATATGTGTGTGTGTGTGTGTGTGTGTGTGTGTGTGTAGCACATGGAGAAACGTGTGATGTGATAAGAAGAGAGTAATTTGCTACTCACAGCTGGCTTGAAATTACCATTTATTCACAGGAGAACATTACAACATATATTTAGGTATGTACAAATCACGGTCCCAAGTTACTAGGTTGTGTGTCACAACCGTTGGGACAGGAGAATATATAGTGTCCTTATTGTCTGGTAGCCATGTTCCAATCTGCTCCCTTTTTGCGCATCCTGCCTCTCAAAGTCGCGTTGATCATGTGACTCGCGTGGTTTGGACAGGGGCAAAAGGGAGGTACTCTGTTTGAAACAGGAAAGAGTTATTTCCCTTGGAATATATTTTTTTATCTGTCCTAACAATTACTTAACAGTTGAACACTCTTCTTTGTTTTTGAGGACATTTTCTTATCTCTTTATACTTTGCTTAGTTTCTGGAAGATATCTTTTGCTATTTCAGGTCTGTGATAAGCTGCTAATTGGGTACTGTTGAGAATATATTTGGGGTATTCTTTTCCATTTCTGTTTTCTTTCCCTTATCTACTACACAGGTCAGATGCTGTAAACTGTAGCATACAAGTTGAGCTCAAGATCTTTAGTTTAAAATTCTTAGTTAGGATATAGGTTGACCTGTAGTAGACTACCAGAAAGACCCCAAAAGATTTTTTTTTTT
>OZ010598.1:22067735-22087735 GCA_963932145.1 Acanthosepion lycidas
CTGTTTATAAATAAAAAAGAAAATGCTATTAAAAATGTTCTAATGTTTATATATATATATATATATACTCATTCCAAAATAAACTTTGTAGATAAACCAAAGTAGCTGTTTCAAGTTCTGTCCCACTGGGAACAAGGACTTAGTTTGCAGTAGTTCTCTGAATTTCTCAAGTCCTAGACAGAAAAAAAGAAAAAAGAAGCATAATTAATTTGCCTCAAAAGCTATTCCTCTTTATTTTACTATTTTTTTTCCTTTATTAAAGTTATTATAATTTGGCAGAGCTTTGGATCCATCACTTTCTACCTCATTAACCAGGGTGGGTATAAGAAATGCTATATGTATTTTATTTTAATGTGAGAAATGATTTCTGAGACTAAAACAGTTTAAATGAAACAAATATCAGTACCATGAATCCTGAACAATTTTGTGTTATTGATTTGATGACTTATTCTTTCATAATTATACATTGTTTTCATTGGAGTAGTAGTAAAAAAAAAAAAAAAAAGTCACTAAAAATGCCTAATTTAGTAGGTAGGGTTACTGTTAATATTTTACACCTCATTTACAATATCTAACAATATTGGATTTATTGAATTTAATTATGACATTAACTTTACATCATGTTAAATGAATTCTCATTTGTAATATAAAATATTTTAATGATAAAGAAAAATTACTCATCAAAAGTAGTTTTATGAAATATTTTTTGTCATTCATAAAGTCAGACAAAAATATTAAATTAACTTTACCTAACAAATAGAAAATTTTTATGGGTAACAAAATAGAATCAGAAGAAAGTCTTTGGAAGAAATGTTCCAAATTAAACATTAAAATACACTTTCTTGGAAAAGACTGCAATGAGAAAGACTAGAAAAATTAGATTAATTTTACTTGATTTAAAGAAATTTCTTAAAGTCTTCAATATAAGAAGTGTAGTAAAAATTCAACATTTTTCTTTGTGTAATCTGTAAATCCAGTTTTAACAAAAATAAATTTGATAATTAGTGCATATGCTTTTATGAATAAAAGCATCTGAGAATATTAACTTTAATTGAAAAAATGTTAAATTAGCTTCCAAGTAACAAGACCAAGTTTCCTAAATTACATTTTTTTGTAATGAATTTAGCACAAAAAAAAAAAAGAAAAAAGTTTTTGCATCAAAAATAGGAAATAATAGTAATTTCAAAGAGAATAAAAAACATTTTAATTAAGTTATATATATATATATATATATATATATATATATATATGTATATAACTTAATTAAAATGTTTTATATATATATCTTAATCTAACTGCAACAAACCCAAATTGCAAGTAAAAATCCTTGCTTCCACAAAATTTGATAGGCCTTCAATTCTGGCTGTTAGTTGCACTATCACTTGGCCTGGAATACAAAAAAAAACAAAAAAAAACCATGAAATATAACTTAAAATATTTTAAAATTATTAATATTAAATTAAACTATGTTAGTAAGGAGTGTTCACCATCGAGATTGTAGCCTAATGACACAGACCAAATGCATTTATTTTTCAATAGTCTTCTTTCTTGTCAATACACATGATCGATGAAACTGTCAACTCACTGCATTAAATAATTGTCATATTAAAGGGGGTGATGGGATATAGACATCAGCCAAAAATCTCTGCTTTTGATAATCATTCTATATTCAGAACACCCACTTGTTAAACTCATTCAATCACACCATCATATTTTGGAGGATTTACAGGATCAAGATCCTATATTGTTAGTAAGACCCCATTAAAACAGGCTCCAAACTAAATTATCCTACTTTGTGACACGAGTGAAAATACGTTTGTGCCAACAAAACTGGAGCCTACCACGTGATGCATGTTTTGTATATCCCCCCCACCAATAGTATGTTGCCATTTCTTTCTGCAGTAGACCAGTTGCCATCCAAAGCTATAGAACCCGGCAAAACAAAAGATAAATCACTAATCAAAGGAAGACAACTCCGTAAGACAAAGCCCGTCAACAACATTCACACATATTTCTTAAACTCGAACTGTTATACTTCCTCATTTTCGTAAACATATTTCAAGAATATAAAAATCTTGAAAACAAAAACTTAGTCACTCCAAACATTAAAACATTTGAAAAATTTAAATTACCTATTCAACAAATGTTCATACCTTATTGTTGTTGTATCAATATTGTTGTGCATCAACTATTGTTTCATATATTCTCTTGTTCAATGATTTTTTGTTGCATTTGTCAATATATGTAGGGGTGCAACACACACACACACACCTTCTCTCTACAGTTTAATTTGTCATAACTAAACCTATATAATTAAATATTCAATTTTTAAAACAAATTCTGGATTGGCATTATTTGAACTTTTCATCTCTTACAAGATTTATTGGCTGAAGTAATCGTGTTCATTTGTGTTGTAGTCATCCACAGTGACATTTAAATATAGATTAAATGATGTATTTTAACACTTCGTACATCCCGAACCAAATGTACAAAATATTTAATTTATAATAAAATATCAGTAGCAGTTACTTTAATGTGTCAAGCAGTTATACTTAGTAACTGCAGTTCCCCCCCCCCCCATGTTCACAGACGTGTATCGCCCACATGATTCATAACTTGTAATGAAGGTTTCCGCATTTTTCTCTATCATATGAAAACGAAAATATGAAAAATTATCTTCCATTTTCTTACACACGTCATTTGCATAGGCAAAATATTGTTGCCATTGCTTTCACTCAAACTAGAGAAGCAACAAAAATGTAGTTCTACAGAAGGATGCTGAGTATACCATGGACTGAATAGGTGAACAACGACAAAGTTTTAGAGAATATAGAAACAAAAATAAAACTTATACTCATCATCAAAAAGAGAGAGTTGAAATTTCTGGGGCGTAATAAGAAAAGGAAAAGATTGTTTGGAAAATCTGATACTCACAGGATAACAGAAAAAATTCTATAACAAAAATAAATAATGTAGAGCCCTGATCGCCTACACACTGAAGGGACATGGTACACACAAAAAAAAAAAAATAAATAAAAGTAGTACTGCAACAAATTCAATATTTTTTAAATTTTTATTATTAACAGAAACACTGGTGGTCAGAAATTCCACTCAGAAATACTAAGAAGACATATCAAAATAGTTATATGAATAAATTGAATAAAGGATCCTTTCTGTTAATTCACCCCTAAACAGACACTGCGACCTAAATCAATCATAATGATCGTTTCATAACGGTTTTTTAAGAAGTATTTTTCTTATAATTCGTTTTCAAAACGTGTGAATTTGGTGTCCTTGTTTTATTTTATTATTATTCAATGTATTTTTTGTTTTAGATAACAACACTTGCTTCTATGGTAAATGTTACTACTGCAAAGGTAAAGAAAGTGGTGCCTGTGGCAAGAAACACATGATGGAGGGAACAGTGGTGCTATGGATCTCACACAAAATGCAACTCTTCCGTCATCCGTGGAGTCGGACATATGTTCAAAATAAAAAAGCTAAGTTAGTTGATTTTATTTTAGAAAGTTGTCTCCACTTGCTATTTTTACACCAGAGTTACTTCCCTTAACTTTCTTTTCGTTAATTTTCATAATTCTTGTTGCTTTTCATATCGCCTACCCAAACAGTCATTATACGACCGTTAGTGAGAAGGAAAAATAACTGGCACGTTAGTATTTGGTTTGGTTTACGGCATATCAACCTCAATGGGTTATTTAATGCCGACAACTTATTTTTCCTGGTAATATTTTGTTTGGTCAAAAATCTATTTCTGGTAATATTTCTTTTCAAAAATATATTGCTGGTAAGAGTTTTGTTTTTCTTCAAAAATTTATTTTTTGGTAATAATTTTTTTACAAGAATTTCTGGTACTAAAACCTATTTTTACACTTTTATAATGTTTTTACTCCAGTTTAAAGGTTAACTATTTGCCCATAGCTGTGACCTAACAGGTACTACCACCCCGGGTCAGGGTGGACCTGGGAACACCAGCAATTAAAAGATTGTTCCACACTCCTGAAAACCTCCAGATCAGAGGCCTTGCTGTTGGACGTAGTTTATCGTCTTACTCAGGACAAAAAAGTATGGTAGTGTGTAGTTGAACTTAGTTGAAAGGGGGGGGCGAGCAGTAACTGATCGCTATTACATTGAACCAAGCAAAATATTCCTAGATGCTGACAGAACAAAAACACTCTACTCTTGTAGATAAGAGGGTTAGTTTGAAATTCCTTGAAGATAACCCAGAATGACAAGTACCTGATGAAGGCAGGAGTGGGACAAAAATCAAAACATTGTGGGAACAATAGTTCACATGTAAATAATGATAACACCTTGTCCCAAAAATTAATACAGAAAAAACTGGAATAACAATTCTACTTGCATTCAGACATTTATCTAACACTTGCAAATTAGTCAAGTGCAACAAGTATGTCAGTAGTAACATCCGTGCTAATCAATCACGGTTTCCTCCCAAACAGACAACTCTTCTGGGTCAAGGGAGAGAACAAAGTAAAACAGTTCACTTCCACCACACTAGAATAGATGCACTATCCAGAGGCTCTTACCCTATTGGCTCTTTTGTCTTCTACATGAAAACCATTGTAATAGAAAAAAAATCATTTTAACCCAAGCAAGGTGCACATGCAGAGGGATACAGGGAGTGAAAGAGAAGAGTAAGGAGGAGTGAGGGAAATGCATTCTTTAGCAGGGAATGAACCAGTATCTCCCATACAAATGGGACAAGTTCAGTCCCTGCTGGGGGAATGCATTTATACACAGGCCAATAGATGTCCCATGTATTATGTCTATTGTCCACTATAATAACAATGTTTGAATTAATAAATGTGTCAGATTAAAATTAAAAATAAATCTTAAATCTTTGGAAAGTATTCTTGTAGGCGACACCAAAAACGTTATATATTCTGGTTTTGATGATGGATGTTTTTATAAGTATTTTAAAAAACTTATAAAATATAATTTAATTTATATGATTTAAATCTCTTCTGTAAAGAAAAATTAAATAAAAAATTCACATCCATCACTTTGGACCCATTATTTTGTTTTTCTTTGACAAATGATTCATTTTATAACATTCAAAATATTATTACTAATGTCTTTAAAATAATTTAAAAGATGATGGCACCAGAGCAGGCATTCTTGATAAAACAAAAAGTAGGCCTGTATAGTTACAGTTGATCTACAAGTGCTGTGAAGACATTCATCAGTTTGTCATTGAACCAAGACTATGGTCTTGGATCGCATGCAGACATGTTTTTGACAAAACCAGTTGCATCCAGTTTCCCCCCTGCCATTAGCAGCAGGACAACTTGGCATGTCTACATATGGGCCTCTCTGCAACTGGTCAAGATCTAGGTCTCTGCTTTTATTAGCATGAGGCATCTTACAATGAGAAGACCAGTAATTTGATTGACACCGTTTTGTGAAGTTGGTCCCATGGGCATTTTGTTACCAAAGTTGCCGTGATTTCTGAAGCAGTGTTATTTTTTGTTACCTCTCATCTCTTTTCCCCTCTCTGCATATTAAGCAATTGCCCTCCCAACCAACTACAGGGTTAAGTGTCCCCCCACCTCCCCAAATCTCAACACACTCTTGCTGTACATTACAACACAAACATTTTACTAACAGCTGAAGAAAAATTGTCCAAGTAGTTGGGATGAGAAGCAACAGTTGGAAATACTACTAAAATAAAATTTTAATTTTCTTCAACGAAAGATATAAAAAGGAAACCTTTCTGTAAAAACAAGTTGCAGCAGAAATACCATGACAGTGGCCATTTTACCATTATGTGGAAGGGCTTTCTGTTACACCCTGTATTAAATTTTAAATCAACACGAGTTATTTGCAATATTCAAATCTTTGAAATGTTAAAATTTATTTTTTTTCTTTTAATTTTTCTTTTAGGTGGGAGGTTGATGAAAAATTTTGTGATAAAGTGCTCCAAATTGATATGTACAAGGGACCTGGTGTCCGTTTGTTGGACATAATTGATACAGCCATATTTGATTATCTTATAGGAAATGCAGACAGGCATCATTATGAAATATTTCAGTATTTACCTGATAGTATGCTCATCATGCTTGACAATGGAAAAAGGTTGGTCATATTTTTTTTTATCAATTCTGCCACTGAGGTAATATAAAATTATATATATATATGCATAATCTAATAGTAACAGATATTCCCTTTACTGGTTAAAGGGAAATAAAAACTACATTTGGAATAAGGATTTCCCAAAATCATTACATGTATATGCCTGAGCAGGCGTCTGCAATAGGGATTGGCTAACTTCCCTAGCAGATAGGTATATTCAGATACAAGCAACCAGCTTATATAAAATCCATATTGTATTACGGTATATACTCTAGTATAGTGAGAAGTTGTATCATCAATTTTATAATGCAAAACAATGGGGTGTGGGGGTTCACACTATACATAGATAATTTATTTGAACATGTTAAAAATCATGTATGAACAAAAACAGAAGTGTGGTATGTAAATCTTTGCATCAGATATTTTATGGGGTATGGTTTTTCTAACTGTTTTAGGGCAGCTATATACAAAATGATGAAAACCATTTATTTGCTATAAAAGATATCCAGGAGGGGGCTCAGCAGGTGGGAGGGGGGTGATCACATTTTACACAAGCAAAAAAGAAAAAAAAAAAATTAATATCAACAGTTCAGTTACACTATACATGAAATTGGTTTATGCACAAGTTGTTTTTTTTATTTTTTTAAATGATATTCACTGTGAACAAAGCCCAACGGTTAATAATGGTAGAAGGTTACAAACTCCGATGCACAGCTTATACACATATGTGTGGAAGATGACCTATTCAAGGCAAGGGATAAGGTCAGATTGTAGTGATCAGGGAAGGTTGGTTCCTCAAGGTAGTGGTTTGTGAGAAGCTACTCAAGTGCAACTTACATTTCACCAGTGGCATAAGATGGGAATGAGGGTGGTTTGCTACAATGTGTGTGGCATGGCAGGTCTTAGCCATGAAGGTTAGTTCTTTTGGGACTAAGGAGTGTAATTCATCTGAGAATTTTTCATGAAAATAAATAGCAGAAATGAGAGGCTTACAACATTTTATCTGTGAGGAAAGGGGTTGTAGGGTGGAAAATAATTAGTCACCCACAGGAATGCACAGCCACTTTTAGACTATCAAGATTCTGCTGATGTAGTCTGGGTTGCACTCAAGACACAGGGTCTCTCAGATGGAACATTTGTTAATCATAGTTGGTGAAAGTTTCTGGATCTGATCAATAATGGTGGAATGTCACCAGCCAGTTCACCCACCCACATCTGAGCTGTTAGAGCTAGGTCAGGGAACAGATCAGCTGCCAAATCTTGATCATCTAGGGTTTTGAAGGTACACTCAAACTGTTGTATATATATTATATATATATATATATATACACACACACACACACACACACAGTGTTCCTGTATAAAATATTGTGGAAAGTGCTTGAAGGGCAAGGGATATTTGTGAAGGAGTTTTATTTTTTTTTTTTTTAATAAATAATAAATAACCTGCACAAACAACTCCACAGAACAGCATGAATGTCCCTTAAATGGCAATTGCTTTTAAATATATACATTATTTACTGTATAAAGAAAAAAAATAAACATCCAGTAGTAAATACATGAACAGCACAACCCTTTCTAAGCATATGTGTGAAATTTAAGCAAAAAACCAAGTTTAAAAAATATGGAAAATAAGAAAAAATAACAGCCTACAATTAAATCAATAAAGTTTAAACTGGAGGAGAAAGACCAACGGAAGTTATTAAAACTAAAAATTTATCTCAAAATGCAGACATGAAAACAAATTTTTACTATGTTGCTTAAACATCAAAAACTAAACAGCAAATACCTTGTAAAACATCAACTAGAAAAAAAAAGCAAATATATACAAGCAGAGAAATAAGATAACCCTCACAAGATAAATAAATTAGGTAAATTACAAAACTATGAATGCATACCGAAACACAATTGTATAAATAAATATGTAATGAATACATACAAAATACTGTCAGTAATCAATAATAAATGAGGAGTTAAAAGTTAAGAAACCCAATAAAATAGCAACAAATAACTGCATTGAGATTTATTTCTAAATAATAACTTTTACAATTTTAGATCTAACAATTACTGATTACCCTACAACATTTAGAGATAATACAGTAAACTGAAAATACCTGCCCTTACTACTTATAATGCCCTCCAACCACTAACCACCAAAAAAGGGCTGCAGATTGGGATTAAACATGAAATGGACTGTCAACACTCAATGTTGCTTCACTCTTACACTATACTTGATAATGACTTACCCATGAATGTAGCATATCAAAACATATATATATATATATTTTTTTTTTTTTGTTATATAAAATTCAATATATTTGGCATGTCTATGCCAGTAACAAGAACGGATAAAAATAAGTTAATTATCTATGAGTACCCCCATAGCTACAACTAAGCAAGTTTAATAAATCACCAAACAAATAATGGATAAATAGAAAAATTCGAAGTAATCAATAATAATGAGTTAAAAGGTTAAATATATATATATATATATATATATATATATAATAGCTACAGTCTGCTTATTAGCTTTTGCAATTTTGGATCAAAGACAGAAATAAACAAAACATTCAAACATCAAATGACAAATAAATGGTTTCTGAGTAGGAAGATTTCACATCCTTCCACTTAATAAATTAATCCTTTCAAAATAGATATTGAACATATTTCATCCAACAGGTGGTGTTCCCATTGACAAAAAAAAACAAAACAAAAAACCCCCCTAAACTTTATAATCCCTTTCAAGAATATTTAAGCAAAGTTTATAGACTTGACATCCAGTAAGAAGACCATAGTCATTCACTTGTCTACCTCACTACACTGTGTGACCTTTCTCCCTTGACTCTTTTTCTTACACATACCTGGAAAAAACAAACAAAAAACATACTGACAAACAAAAAACATACTGACAAACAAGGACTTAAAGAATTTAAATACTTGTACATGCTAAAAAAAAAAAAAAAAAAAAAAAAAAAAAAAAACTATATTTAAAAATCTTTCAGCTCTTTTTGATGTGGGTTGATTCAAATCTGCAACTTAATTTTAAATTGAACTGTTGCTAGTTACCCAATAACCATTAATACAATAAACAAATTTTCTTAGTTTGATATATCTGATTGTATGGTGAAAAGTTCTTGGTCCCACTTACATTCCAAAATCTGACCAAACAGAATTGATTGTTTGATGGGCAAAGAACTTGGTAGTGGTAGAAGGGAGGGTAGCATTTTTCACAGAATGCAGTTTCATGTATAAATAATCTCAGTATTTTTTTATTTTAAGAAGCTAGTATATAAATAGGTTTATAAAAAGTAAGTTTAATATTCTTTCACTTTTTCTTTACAGCTTCGGCAATCCTTACCATGATGAACGTTCCATACTTGCACCACTTTATCAGTGTTGCATGTAAGTTAAGGTTTTTTCAAGAATTTCAAAAAATTCAGTTTGCAAAGTTTGTTTTTTTTTAAATTTTACTTTGTATTTTTTCTAGTTGAAATTGATAACATGTACAGTTTTATTTAAAGAAACTTTAAAATTAGACTTCCAAGTGAAAATAAATTTGCTTAAATGTTTTTTTTTTTTTTTTTCTTGTCTTTCAGAATCCGATGGGCAACATTTGAACGTTTAAGGCTGTTACGAAATGGCGTCCTGTCAAAAGTCCTGGAATCTATTTTGTCGTTTGATCCCATCTCCCCCGTCCTAACCACACTCCACTTGCGAGCTCTTGACCGTCGAGTGAATCAAGTTATGCTCGCTCTTACCAATTGCATCAAACACAATGGACAAAATAAAGTCTTCATGGAAGTAGATGGCCACGGTATTGGAGAAAAGCATATTGACCCCTAAAATAAAAAAAATAAAAAAAAAATTGACAATTTATTGCCAAATTTCTGGTGTCTAGACTACTCAATTTTTTCCCCCTCTCATCTTGTTCCTCAGCCTGTAAATTATGATAAAAGAAACAATTCCAATTCCAAAGGCTTACAAGTAAAAATGTGATATTTACTGTGACAGAAGTCAGCAGAAAAATAATTGTCAATTAAACCTTGTGCAATGTTACAGCTCAGAGGGGGGGAAACATTTTTTTCTAAAACTCAACATAATGCATGCTCTGCCGGAATAGAACAAAAGAATAAAAAAAATGCAATGGTGGTAGAGGTTCTCCCCATCCCCCACCACTAAATACTAACTGTTAATATTAGCCTCAGAGTAGGTGGGGGAGTTAATGTGTTCAGTCTAATTATCTTCAGTTATACCCTGTTTATCAACAGGGTTCACCTGATTGTGTGGTGATGTGCAAAACAGATGTGTGAAATTTTATGCTTTGATCATGTTTAGTTGCTGTTCGTTTTACCTCGTTATGTAAAAAAGAAAAAAAAAAAAAAAAAAAAATTTGCCTCCAATGCAAACATTTCACTAATTTCAGTTTTAAAAATTAAGTACAATAACAGTTTGATAAAGATGCCTCATGAACGTTCCAGGGCAAACAATTAACTTTCAGTTCATTACATAAAACTGAATCTAAGGGAGGTAACTAGTTACCGTTAAAGCTTAATTTGTAATCTAAGGGAGATAACTAAGTATTTATTTATTGCAAGTCATTCCATATTCTTTATAGGCATTTAGTACTTAGTCATACTATTAGTCTCGAAATCTTAATTTTAAAAAGAAAATATTAAAAAGTATGGTATTAGGTTGGTGCAAAAATAATATCGTTTTCTCACATAGTAACATATGTGAGAAAACGACTTTTTTTTTTTTTAGGTTGGTATAAAAATAGAGGATTTCTTTTATAGAAATTAGGTTTTTTTGTAAATTTACTTTCCTGCTGTCAATGGCAAATAAACCCCCCAAAAAAAAAAAAAAAACCAAAGTTTATCTCACTAAAAAGAATATATTTCAATCTCCCTCTGCTTAGAAAGAGCAAGTGATTGGCATTTTAAATACAGTTACTTGATATTTATTTATTATTACTTTACACTTAGGTTTAAAACTTGGACTAAACTAAATATGGAAACTCAATTAGATTAATATTTGCCTATATTTATATCTTGCCATTACTGACATTTGAAGACAAGAGAATATCCCCAAATCTATATGATAAGAACGGTTCATTTACACCAAGCAGTGATAGGTGTTTCATGCGATCTTCAGGAGTGGGAGCCATCTAACAATTCCTTTGTGAAACTAAGTGTGGAATAAAATAAATAAAAACAAACAAAAATCGTTGTTGGAACCAAACAACTTGCCACACCCTAAAACTTATCTAGATAAAGTTCAATTAAAAACAACAGTACTGAAAAAAGAAAAAAAGGCAAACTTAGTAAAATGCTTGAAGTCTAGATAGAGCAAAGAATGCTTAACAACATTAATTCCTATGAAAGAATGGTCTTAGTCGTAACTAGCTTCATGTGAAGATGACTTGAATGCAAATGAAAAGAGGGAGAGACAAGCTTTATATAACCTATGACCATAATTCACCCTAGAGAATCAGGCTAAAAAGAAAATAGGCAAAGAAAAACCCTCTGTGTGTGGACTAAAATACTAATGGTTGTACTGTAGGGTAGGTAAAAGTGGGGAAAACATATATATATATATATATATATATAAAAAATCCAAACATGCTACTGCAGATTAACCATTCAGATATTTAACCTGGAAAGAGGAAAACTGAATGTCAGACAGGTAAAACTGAATTGTGAGGTAATTATATAATTTTTCTGGGTATTATTCTACACTTTTTGAAATTGGCTAGGATGGGTCAATTTGGAGGTAAACTCCTCTCTTTTTCTCTTGTGTGTGCGTGTGTATATATATATATATATATATATATATATATACACACACAAGAGAGAATGACAAAATGGAAAAGTCCTATGTGATGAGTTTGTCCTTTGAAAGTGCTTCAGATTAGATGTTTGTTGAGATTATATATATATATATATATATATATATGAGGAGGAAACAAAATACAAATGTTGGTTGTAATTATACATCATGAGAAATATTGAAGATTCAAGGATGCTAAAACTAGATTTAAATTTCAGGCATTTGATGTGTTTAAACAAAAGTGATTTAGTGTGAAGAAGTCCTTTTGAAGTACAAAATAGATCTCCCACCCCCATCTTGTTACTGAATTACTCATTATCTACAGATAATTTTAGGGGAAAGATGTATGACAAAGAGGAAAAGTTTTCATGTGGCACATTGTCCTTTAGGACCCCCCCCCCACTGGACTGAGTTTATGCCAAATGTGCATGAAGGATTGACACTGGGAATTTAAATTTAAAGATGATTAAATAAATTACATTGAAAGTTATTTCCAAATATAAAGAAATCTTTCAATATTAAATTAACATTGGAAAATACTAAATGTTAAATAGATATTGTAGATATTGTTATAGATATTTACTTTGTGTACAGTACCTGGGGTTTTAAAATAATTACTCAGCTAAGTAATGATCAGGTTTAAGGGTGAGGTCAGTTTCAGATTTTTGACTGATCCCAAATTTAAGTGTGGCAACATTTTAATTGTAGTCAGAAATCAGCAGTGACAAAAGAAAGTTATATGAATATCATTTTCTGAATAGTCATGATTTATAATTTCCTTAATACATTGAAAATTTGTTTTCTGCAAAAAAAAAAAAAAAAAAAAAAAAAAAAAAAAATGATTCCACAAGGTTTAGTCAAAAGAACAATGTTTACTGGGTCACAAGTTTGATTTGAAAAGAAATTTAGAACTTTTTTCAGTATCAATCAAAGAATTTTGGCATTGGCAGATGGTGCTTTGTCCATGTTGCATCTTAAATTGCTTTTTGTTAAGCTCTGATGTCTTAAAGTTTTCAGACATTTAAAAAAAAAAAAAAAAAAAAAAAATGTCATGCAATTTTTTTTTTTTTTTTTTACTAATTTACTGTTTTTGTTTTTTTTTTACTAATGATTTAACCATTTGCTGTTTTTTTTGGCATTGTTTCCTTTGAGATGGTAAAGAAAAAAAAAACAATTGTTTGTTCCTGTTAAAGGTGGGGAATGAAAATACAATTCAATATGTCTCTGGGTGGGGGAGGGTGTTGGAAGTTAAAAAAAATTGACTTAAAATAAAGTGATTTATCTTTTAAAAAACAAAAAATATGCTGTTTTGATGCAGTAAATGGAAAAAAAAAAAAATGAAAATCTTTTTGTCTGATTTTTACAAAACATTTTTTTACTTTTACACAAATGAGAAATTAACATTCAAGATGACTTTTTGCAATGATTAGTGGGTAGGGAAAAAAAAAAAAAAAAACAAAAAACAAAAAGTTGCCACGACTGCAACAGACAATTTTGGATCACAGAAGGCAGTGTCAAGGGTTCAGTTCCTACGACAAAGTAAATATTTATTCTTAAACATTTGATACACATTGGGACACAATGAGAAAAAGAGGCTTAGAAAATTTAACTCACAAGACAGTGAAAATAAAAGGGGCAGAGAGAAACAGTGATTGATCTACAGGAGTTTGAAGGGATTTCAGAACTTAGACAAGGGGGGGTGGTAAGGGAGGGGCATAAAGTTATTTCAAACAAGAAAATAAAACCAGGAATAGAGAAAAGCCATAATTGTACACATTTTGAAAGGACATGGCCTATGAAAGATTCATAAATGTTTATTACACTGCAACTCAGTAATAATCTGCATAACCAGTTTGCTAACATCTCCCGATGATACTTCTATGTTCAACATTGTTATTGTAAAATATTAGTTGACTAAGAGAACAGTAAACATAAAGGCTATTTATAGATATAAAGGGCACACAACTCCACAAAAAGGGAGATAATCAACACTCTCCATCTTTGACCAGTGTATAAGTTATAGACCAAACTGCCAAAGTTTCCATGTTGCAAGACATCCCAGAAACCTGATGATACTGTAGATTTTGTCAAAGGTTTGGCTAGGTGGCTTCTGATGATATCAGTCAAATTTGATTTACTGACTTCTTCCTTTGCCATCATACACTTGATAATGTTAACACTTGTAATATGTACATGTTGAAATCATGTCCTGGACAGCAAATGTTACAGTACATCTAGTTTGACTAAAAGCAGTGGCAACAATTTTTCAGAATTGATAGTAGACACAAAAAGGAAATTATAAGAACTACAGAAGGTAGTAAAAGGAAAGCAAGAAGAAAGGACTAAGCATCAATTACAAAAAGAAAGAATGCATGGTCATTAGCAAAAACAGACCAACATGCAAATTACAAATTGGAGATAAGATCAAAACAAGTAAATTATTATTTTCCGTCTTTATTGTTCTTGCTTAATGTTTTCCTTATATTCTTTCACGCTTATTAATTCCCCATGTCTTAGTGGCTTTATTACCTTGCTTGGAATTAAATAAAATAAATTATTTTAGATTTGAAACAAATATTAAGATACATTCTGTTTAGTGAGCATGTGTAGGTTCAAACCAGACTTTTGTAACGAAGAAAATGGCGTATTACCTTGTCAAACCATGTGATAGCATGTTGTGTGTATTCTACAATGAAAAATGTGTCAAAAAAGAAAGTTACTTAAGGGTATGTATTCTGCAGGATATGCTGAAGACAGAATGTCCAAATTAAAAACTAGTCAGTCACCATAAAAGTATTTTGGATAAATGCTGATATTGTATCCCTCTCCCAGCTGTGTCAACAAATGAAAAAAAAAAAAAAAAAAAAAAAAAAAAAGCCTTTGTCGATAAAAGCAGTTGGTGTTCACAAATTGGGGGGGGGGAGTCATTTATTTTGCTACCATGTTCGTTGGCTAGGGAGTGATTTCTTTGACTGTTTACATGCATTGGGAGTTGTGACATTGGACCTGCAAATTGAGATTTTGGCATTTCTTTCTGCCCCATATATTTGGGTTTGAACTTGTGATTTGTTTTCTTTGTTGTGGAAATAATCTGTGATATCAATTTCTATACAGGAATTTTAGTTGAAGCATGACAAAATAGACGATAGCTTCATTAATCACGATTTTAAGCTATTTTCAGAATCCTGTGGCTGGAAAAATTTTAATGAGTAAAATTCCTGATAGCACTAAAGTATACAATATCTATTCATAAAATTCATCAACCCTGTTAATGGGCATACAATTATACAGGTAGGCGATTCTGAGAGAATTAGAAGTTCTTCATTAGTGGTAGATACAATCTTAACAACATAAGACATGCAGATAACACAGTGTTGATAGACACAAAAAAGAAACTACAAGAGCTCCTACAGAAGGTAGTGAAGGAAAGCAAGAAGAAAGAACTAAGCATCAATTGCAAGAAGAAAGAATGCATGGTCATTAGCATAAACAGCCCAACACGCAAATTACAAATTGGGAGATACCAAGATCAAAACAAGTACTATAAATGAAATATCTAGGAAGAGTTGGATGGAAAATGTAACCAAATCTGAATGAGCATTGAGTTAGCAAAAATTGCCTTCTAAAAGCTAAACAATGTATTAAGGAACAGGAAAATTTCCTTAGAAACGAAAAAAAGATTGCATGAACCATTTTGAAATATTGGTAGTGAATGTTGAGCAATCACTTGAGATGAAAACAGTAAAGGGTACATAAGAAAAAGGTGGGGCTTGGAAAATTTGATAATTTCAAATTGACAGTAACGGACGGAAAGACCCTGCATAACCTAGCAAGTGAGCTTGAGTAAATGGATGGTGGAACAGGTTTATAGGAGAGATAACAAAAAGACAAAATTTGAGTTACAAAGAATAGGAAATTGTGTAGAGCCATTATCACAGACATCCTTAAGGGGCACAATCCATAGAAGTACTGTGGGGATTTTGAACACACCACAAAACATCTTTCCTTTATAAACATACATATTAATTTTTAATATTGACTTTTTTTTTTTTTTTTTTTATTTATTCTAAAAAAAAAAAAAAAAAAAAAAAAAAAAAAAAGGTACTAATGCTGTGACAAAATTTAGCAACATTCATTTCATTAACCAGAATATTTTTTTTACCGTGTTATCCCTGTCAAAGAAGCTCTTTAACTTGAAATCGATGTTTTGTGTCTTCAGGATTTGGGTGATCATGTCTCTCCACAATTTCCTGTCCTTTGTAGCACTTAGTAAATTTTGTCTTATTGCGATCCCTGTTTTGCCAACCATTTACACAAGCTTGTTAGGTAGCTTATGCATTACTTTGTCCCGTCCCTCTTGCCTTCAATATGTCCTTTTTAGTATCAAATTTTCTAAGCCCTCTTTCCTCATGTGTCCTAGAAATGTCACCCATCTCTGATGCTACATAGAAGTGTCCTTTTTGTTTCTATAAAACTTGTTTGTAGGTTCAGTCAGTTGATATTCTTGACATCGTTCTGTAGAACAATATTTATGTTACCTCAAGTCTTCAGCTGTAATGAGATTATCCAGCATTCACTGCCATACACAAGAACTGAGGTTACATAACAGTTCAGTAATCTTTGTTTTTAATGAAATTTTCCTGTTAATATTTTCCTTAGCTTTTGGTTGGTCGTTTTATGGCATATCAACCTCAGTGGGTCATTTAATGCCAACAAAATTTTGAAATAGATTCATAGTGATAGTTTGGTAAAAAAGTGTGTGTGTATATATATATATATTAACCATTTTTCAATTACTCATACTTTTCAGTACAATCCAACTTTTAGGAAATTTACAATTTTTGATGGTTTTATTTTCGTAAAAAGTTTCTTTAAATTACTTGGTTTGGTTTGTTTTATGGCATATCAACGTCAGTGGGTTATTTAATGCCAACAACTTTTATTTCCTGGTAATGTTTTGTTTTGTCAAAAATCTATTTATGGTAATATTTTTTTCCTCAAAAATTTATTTCTGGTAATAATCTTTTTTTTACAAACTATTTCTAGTATTAAAACCTATTTTTATACTTTTATAATGCTTTTTACCTCAGTTTCAGGGTTAATTATTTTGCCCATAGCTGGGACCCTAACAGGTGCTAGCAGCCCAGGTGAGGGTGGACCTGGTAACACCAGCAATTAAGAGATGGTTCCACACTCAAAAGAGGCCTTGCTGTTAGACAGCATTTGTCTTACCCTGGACGCAGATGTGTAGTTTATCATATCCAGGACAGCCTTAGCTTTTGAAAGGCATCTTTTGCTATCATAATATGCTTTTGGTCTTTGGTGCCACATTTTTGTCCTCCGTTAAAAACACTACCTATATATTTAAATCTTGTACTTGTCTAATTTTGTTATCTCCAATTTGTAATCTACATATCGAGTTGTCTCTTTTGCTGACAACCATACATTCTGCCTTACAATTGATGTTTAGTCCTTTTAGCTTTCCTGCTTCCTGTAGCAGTCGCTGTAGTTTCCTTTCTGTGTATTAATCCCATGTCATCCTCATTGGTGGATTCTCTGTATCCATGATGATCTCAAATCCAAAATCAGCGTTCTAATCTATGAAACTTTGGAAGGACCCTTAAATTGCACTGATCTACATTTCACCATCATAGTTGAATGCAAAACTATCCTGCAACCAAATCCATTTCATGCTGACTCCTGTTTTTTCAGAGACTGTATCACCTTTCCAGAATTTTTTTTTTTTTTTTTTTTTTTTTTAAGCATTTCACCCCAATCAAGGTGGGAGTGCTACAAGCAAGCAAATGGGTTACAGAGGGTAGAGAATAAGAGTAAAGAGGTGTGTTTGAGGAGAGAATAAAGAGAAGGACAAGGAACAAGATCAGGATATCAGAAGATGTCGATTGACATTACACTTGAATATTTGAAGATTATAGTCTTTGGTAGCAAAACAAAGAATACCAAGCTGTTATGCGACATCTGTCCTTCTTTACGGCAGTGAATGTTGGACGATTTCCTCAAAGATGAAGATGAGACGACAGTGATGTGGTTCTGCATAAGGATGCTAAGGATATCATTGACCAAGCGTGTGAGCAACGATGAGGTCTTAGGATGCAAACAAGGAGTTGTCTTATACTTAACATCGGGAAGAATCTGATACTCACGGGTCGAATAGAAGGAAAGAGAGACAAGGGAAAACAACCCATGACATACCTAGCAGAATGTGGTCTGGGGGAGGTGGCAGATGGAAGGAACTTGTTGAGAGCTGCAAGGGATTAGGAGTTGTTGAAAGGACATAGTACATAAAAAGACAAGCTATCAGGGAAGCGAGTAAGAGAATTACACAGACGGGAAATGCAAGAGAAGCTGTTTGAGCAGAAAGAGATGGTTACATTTAACAGTTTCGACAGTGAAAGGGTTGGACCGAGATGCCAGCCTAGTAACTCACTTAAATTCATGCAGTCTGGGAACCAGTGAAAGCAACTCGTTGGAACAGTTATAGAAGAGACAGAGGGAAACCAGGGCACGTCTGTGAGAAAGCGACTGTAGAAGAGATGCCAGATCAGAACCTATCACATTGCATATCAGTCTCTGGATTTTTTTGAGACTTACAGCGGGGGCACCAGACCATATATGACAGCAATATTCCATGCAAGGATGGATGGTTGATTTATAGATTTGAACTTAAAAATTCTTTCATCGGATTCTGATGAAGGAAAGGTTCAACAAGCGAGTGAAATACACTTAGATTGCCTCCAAAAACTTCTCAGCCTGTGAAGGTCCTTTGTCAGATGTACACCTTCCAAATCATAGGGAAGAAACGGCCATTACTCTACCACATTGATGTAATGCATATTAGCAGATGTGACAATTGTCCAAGGGTATTTTTGCATGCAAGTTAATGTAATGAACCTAACTGGAATTTGAAATTGGCTCTCATTTTGAGCTGTCATCCATTACACCAACCGCACATCAAAGACTAAAGCACCTGTTATTTCCAGGCAGTCTATAACTACTGACCAAGCTCAACCTTACTTAATTTTGGTGATTTGACAAGAACTGGTGTCTCAACATGATGTGGCCATAAGCCCCAAGAACTTTAGATTTCAATATTTCATTAAGTGTTTATCATGGAGAACAGATGGAACATTTGCATTTTTGCCAAACGCCATTTCACTTGGAGAATAGCCATGAAGGCATTTTTGGCAGAGATCCTGAATACATCATTTAATAAACATTTTATGTCCTCTTTGACTTTAGTCATCCTATCGGCATGGCATTGTGACACAAATGCTCTAGGGGACTTCAGCTGCTCTATTAGTTATGAGCGTAGTCAATGTGTCTTCCATTTCTTGAAAATTATCATTGGAAAACGATTATCATCAAGTACTGTTGATACATAGTACTGCTGAAATCCCAATGTCCTTTCTCTTTAAGGAGGACACATGCAGCAATGAATTGGATGGAATGGTCAATTATATATAGGATCAAGTTTTTATCCAAATCTTTCAAATGCTTGGCAATTGAGTCATTAAATTTTTCTGATAGCAGAGCATTGTTGGGAGAAGTTTCCTTTATTTTAATCAGTGAAGCAATTTTTATGAATCGTTTCATCAATACAACCATCAATCAGAAGTTTAGTCAGTCTGTATCCACTTTTGGAATTGAGCTGTTTCTGGATCTTTCGACAATTTCTTTATTATTATAAAAACAAACAAAAAACGCTGCCAAAAACAAACAACGAATGCCACAACAAACAAAAAATAAGAGAGAAAAACAGGTATATCAACTAACACACATGTACCCACTAAATATAATGTTCATAGAAATTTAGTCATTACTGGCAGGAATGTTACAATTGTAACTTTGCTATTTAGATTTGTGGAAAGTTTGCATACGATAAAGTATACAGAAATTCCCGTTACTATTTTCGTAATCAGTTTCTTCTTCCTTTCATCAAGTGTTGGAACCAGTGTTTGGAGTGAACATTCCTGGCACAACTGTTATCCAACGGAATCTAAACAATTGTTTCTTCAAGGAACTCTTCCAGGATACTCATTGCA
>OZ010598.1:22092735-22095235 GCA_963932145.1 Acanthosepion lycidas
ATGTTTGACAATAAGAAAAAAAAGTAACTATTTACACAATCGATATATGAAAAACCTGCACTGAACACAGGCAATATATTGGACATTAATGAAAATGAACGCAATATGGTTAGATACGACCGTTTGCAATTTGCTTGTTTTGGTAGCCTAATCAATAAAGCAACTAAAATATACCCTTTGGGGAAAAAGTGGGAAGTGAGAGGCTTATTGTTTCTCAACCCGTGCTCTTTTCTCGTAGATTGACGGTCCGAAGAAGTTGATAAAAGCAATTGAAAGAAAATTAAAATACCAGTAAAATACTTGACAATATCAAAAATTCAAGATACCTCAATAAGATGGCAGTGTGATGTTAATTGTTACACCTTTTTAGTCCATCTTAGATACAAACGTACGAAGCAGCCTACAGCAATCCGTTATCCAAGTCAGCAGACATCAATAGTTTTGGAGAAAAACAACCTTACAACATTGTTCTTTGAAGTCTGTAGGTCTTGGAAACGACCATTCCTCGAAACACATGGACTGGCGCTACAGAATCAAAGAACTGTACCAAATATCCCAAAATATCACTGGCTCAATAGCGGGAACAACTAAAATGTATAGTACATGTAATTCAAAATGTTGACGTTCCACAATACTTCAAACAAAAGGTTAGGAAGGAAACCCCCCATCAACACTGGAAAGAGCAATAACAGCTACTGGACTTGAGAAACCAGTTTTCCTGAAAAACTGATTCAAGTGAAATATTTTTTTTTTTTATAAATTTCAACCGACAGTAGCACTGGCTGCTCGGTCAATATTCATCTGAATAGGCGTCATGTCGAAATATAACAGACTTCATTTGGGGTTGGAATTCTTGCGCTTCTACAAGCAATTGAAGAATGACAAGAACCAAATCGAAGATGTCTTTTGGTTAAGCCAAATAAAGACGCATCTTCGTTTGCACACGCGGAAAATCTCGTAACATCCTTTTACTTGAGTTTTGATAATTCTATTGTCGAAGTCACGTAAAAAGCGCACACGTAAATCGCGTGATTCGATCACGTGAGCTCCAGTCATTCGTCGGCAGTTAACATTGACGTGTCCTTCGGTCATGCCACGAGGACTTTCCATAGCTATGCTGCTTATGTTCACTTCTCGCTAATGTCCCCCATGAAAGCGATGAGCGAATTCAGTTGTGCACATTTATTATGGCGAGAATAAGAGTAAAAAGAGAGGGCGCTTCCTACCCAGAAAATAAAAGTAAAAGGCTGCTACATCTCTTGTCACGATTGACAGGAGCCAGTCAGTTATCGTTTATCCTTATAAAATCTGTTATAAATTGGCACGTTCATGAAAGAATTCAAAACGGAAAAGAAGCGGGAAAGATTTTGGTTTATGACTTTGAAAAGCAGACAACGTTAAATGTCAATATTGTATTACCAAAACAAAAAAGAAAAAATGATTCAATGGATATTTCTATAAACAATTATGATTTGATAGACAAGTTTCGGGAATGACACGCATTCCCTGCATAATTTAAAGTTTCTAAACGAAAAATAAATCGGTAAAAAGTTATGCAACTCGAATTACGAAATTCTATCATTTGCTGGTTGTTTTAAAAGATAAAATTTATTTCCTCCTTTTCATAGTCATCGAGAGCTTGCGACGATAACCCGAATTTCCTAAGAAATGCAACTCGAGACATACATTGAGAAAAGATTATATATATTAGTGAGAATTTGATGCGGTTCATTTTGGATTTAGAAATGAGAGAGAGAGACATACATACACACACTATCTCTAAAGATCAGTGGTCAAAATGCGTTCTTTTTATAGATAGTGCTTTGGTAATACCATCTGGAAGGTGGGATGAGATGAATTCATATCTTTCCCCAAGGAGATAATATCGTAAGGGAAGGGAATGTAATGACCCCGACTGGAATTCAAACTATTCTCAGATTACACAATCTGAGCCGCTACCCATTACTCAATTATAAACGATACGGTCAGCTGTACCCACTCCAGAAGGGGTACCAGGTTACTGCCATGCTTTATATTTATCATAGTCAGAGCAGACCCCAAATCTAATATTGCTTTTATATCCGTACTGGAGTTACCCAATGATTCCTTTCCCAGCCTAGATAGCATTCAACGTCGCTACTTCCATGGCAAATGTTCCGATTCTTTAGGGCCACCAGCTCAGAATTTTACAGCCAAAGATCGCATCACCCACAATCCCTACACATTCCTTTGGTAAGAGCATTCTACGAAAAAGGTTTCTTCCCAAGAACTGTTAATTTGTAGGACACGCAACCGCGTGGATGCTTTCCAAAATATTCTTCAAGTATTCAAGATCAATAGTTATCTACCATATTCTCGTAATCTTGACTTTCTACTTCCTCATCAAATGCATCAATTGGTCAAGCTTTATACTGAGCGGCTCTTATGTTCCGTGAGTTTATTTTAAAAGCGGGAAAAGGGCCAAAAATGGCAGAGGAAAAAAGAGCAAAAAAAATGGGAG
>OZ010598.1:22100235-22177735 GCA_963932145.1 Acanthosepion lycidas
CCTTAAGTAACATCTGTTATAATTTAAGAGTTTAAATAATACAGTGCGCACCGCCGAGGGACAGTGGCAAGACATTACATTACTGCC
This sequence comes from Acanthosepion lycidas, assembly GCA_963932145.1. Classification (NCBI taxonomy): domain Eukaryota; kingdom Metazoa; phylum Mollusca; class Cephalopoda; order Sepiida; family Sepiidae; genus Acanthosepion; species Acanthosepion lycidas. Next base: position 22,100,323 of record OZ010598.1, read on the forward strand.
TTTAATGCGCTATGACGTGTCAGATTGTTGGCGATTATGACTACAGCTTCCTGTCTTTTATCCCTATCACCCATTCCAATCCTTGTTCTGCTAACTATTTACATGAACTAATTAGGTAGCTTATTTGCGGTTTCCTCTGCCCCTTCAGTATATATTATGCCTTTATGATTTTCATCAATAATAATATATATATATATATATATATATATATTTTTTGAACAATAAAAAAAATAAAAATCTTCAGACACACTGGGTTGTAGATTAATATTCTTTCGTTTTTTTTTTATTATTATTATTTCATTTAGATTCCTCGACTAGTTTCGGCCCCAAAATGGCCATCATCGGGAGGAGAGATATTTCTGCTTGCTGCTAGCAGTAAACTACAGAAATGAATGTCTTGCCGGAGAAAATGAACTTTTGTCTGTAGTTTTCATTTGTTTTATTTTTTTTTTTTTATCTTTTTAACATGAATCTTAACATTCATTGTGTTGGTCAGTCTCTTAAGTTGTTATTTGAGATAAGAGCTGGATGGACCTATGCTTCTCTGAATTCCCGTGGTCATCTTGATTGTCCTGGAGAGGGGATGTGTGTTTAGTATTTGTGTGTGTGTTATTTGGTTCTTAGGGGGTGAGTGAGTATGTTATGTGTAAGCGTGTGTATTGCTGTGGGTGTGTGTTATCATTTGGCTCATTAGGGAGCGAGTATGATGCGTGTATATTCGTGTGGGTGTGTGTATAAGTGTGAGGCCTCCACACCTCCCTAAGCATGTCTGTCTTGTGTGGGTGAGAAATGTCGGTAGGTTTTGATTTGAGTTATATATTAGTACTATCTATATTGTTAAATTTATGGTTTAGCCCGGCTAGATGTTGTTTTTAGACGTATCCACTTATTTTCATGGGACTCTAAAATCTTTCTAATGTTATCTGCTCTGAACTTTTCTATTCTCTCAATTATAGTGAATTTGGCATGGGTTTTGAAATCGTGTTTTTCCAGGCGGAAATGTTCTACAGGTAATAATTTTTCATGGGCAGTCGACTTAATTCGATTGCGATAATTATTAATTCTGTAGTGAAAGGGCCATTCAGATTTTCCTACATATTGTTTCTGGCATAGCGTGCATTCTAGGAGGTAAATTATGTTATGACTTCTACAGTTAGAATCGTGGTAGATTTTGAAAGTAGATTTAGTGACTGAGCTAGTGAATGAATTCGTGTGTTTAATATGGTTGCAACAAACTTTTGTTGTTACATGGTTGGGAAAATCCTGTTTTTGTTCTTGGTTTATTACGGATTACCTTGTCCCCTGAAATGTGGTTACTACCTATGATTTCTTTTAGGTTCTTAGGTCTACGATATGCAAGAAGGCCGGGTTCCTTAAACAATTTTTTTTATCTCTGGTTTGAGATGTAGCATTTCCCAGATTATATATATATATATATATATATATATTTATTATGCCTTTAAATTCCTTGGGGAACACAGGGCCGTAAGATATCGTGGTTTCTATAACAACCACGTTTTTTTTTAGTTGTTAGCCTGCTGCACAACCACCAAACTGGAGGATCAGGTTATGAATTCAGACTTGTCCTTCTAGACCAGTTGCCATCCAAGGCTATAGAACCCATTCTGTCCTGTTATTTACCCATAGCGGGGGTGGGGCAAGAAGAGGATTCATATCTCTCCCAAGGGTATTAGCAATATAAATGTAATGGATCCGACTGGAATTCGAACTCTGCTTCCTCAATCCGAGCCGCTATCCATTACTGCACCGTGCCTCCCTCCAGTATAACTTGTGTAAAATTCCACAAGACCTCTTTCCCCATTGTGTGTGTGCCAGATGAGCTCTTTTGGTTCCCATATACCATAAAACTTCCTCGTTGCTTACATGTTCCGTTCATGGTATTCTCAGGACACCTCTATATAACCTCATCTGTCGTTTCGAGTCATCGTCAGAGAAAACTGTTCAGCAGTCATCGTCATGCAAGAGGATAGCAGTTGAAATTAGTTCAATTATCACAAGAACAAAATCAAATAGCGAAGTTAAATACATTCAGTTGCTTGCACAATCGTTAAAGCGTACGTGTAGACATGTAAAATTAATGACCAGCCATCCGTTTCAGACAACACTCATGTGCTATGGCAACTAGAAAATCCCTATTGCAGGCTCCTGCCAAGGCACATTTTTGTCTGTTTCACATCTGCAGAGCTTATAATGCAACTATGCTGCACGGACCTTAATTAGATTTTTTTTTTTGGGGGGGGAGAGCACCATTTGTTGTCATCAGTTTGAACAGGGGGTCAGTACACCCAAACCCTCGGTCCCTGATGATGAATGACTTCGTTCTAGCACAGACATCGACGCCTCCCGTAAATTTCTGCCTACTCAATTACAGTCACAGGGTTGGGTCAATCTGTGCTATGCCGTACTCTGGGACCGCTTCCCCTGTCCAACAACATCGATTTTATCTTTCAACTTTATTAACTGGCTTTTTATAAGTTTTTCCTTTTAAATAAATGAAAGGACTAGGAAAAAAACAAAACAAAACAAAAAGACTAGGAAAAAAACAAAACAAAACAAAAAGACTAGGAAAAAACAAAACAAAACAAACAAAAAATAATGGAAGCCCCCCCCCCTCCCATCAATACTGGAAAGTAACATTAATGGACATGAGAAAACAATTTTCTTGAAAATTGTTTTAACCAAAAAGATTTGATTAATTTTAGCCGAAAGCAGTAATGGGCGCTCGATCAATAAATGCCAAGTGTTTCCTTATAACGGAAATGGCTGATATTTCCATTAGAGATGAGAACAGATATTACACTTTCATTCCAGGGTGTACAGAAAAGTAACGGTAGAACTGGTCAATGATTGTTTCCTTATAAGGAAATGGATAATACTACCATTAACCCATTGTACTAATGGAAGGAGATAACGTTTAAATTTTTGCCTAAAATAAATGCTTTTACTCATCATTAGGCTAGTTATATTTAGATACCTACGTAGTCATTAGTTGCTAGTGTTTCTTTATCGTTAATTATACGAATAAGTAGTTCGGTTTTATTTCCTCGTTTGTCTTGTCATTGGGTTTTCCGAACTGCATACTTAGAACTGAACGGATCGTTTGTTTGGCTATGTGAGAGCAGACACCAGAAATATTGGCTTTACAATTAATGTCTATCCTGGGATGTAATTTCCACTTCAGTCTTTGAATGAGTTTTTAAGGCAATTCCTAAACTCAAATTTGGCAATTCTAACAGACTCCACTACTGACGTCAGTGCGTCTTAAACAACGAGGAAAAAATAAATAAAAACACTCGTGCAAAATGTTGTGGAAACTGTTTCTGAACTTTTGTAAGTACAGAAAAGTCTAAGTTTCTAAATGACACACACGGTGATAATGTCCGTAAGACACAAGGCGCTACTGGGAGTGAAAGAGAATAAGACTTTAGAAGGAACCGGAAACAAGTAATATACCCCTACTCTTGTTAAAGTCAGGGAAGAAAAACCGGGCGATAGGCGAAACTATCTATTCCTATTGAGAACAAAACAAAAATTAAATTAGAGTTTTAAACAGAAACGTGACATTAGAAATACGGATTAATAAAATAAAAAATAAAATAAAATAAAAAGAAATTAGAAGGAAAAGAACAAGGAGGTCTGTGGAGTTCCAGGCATGCGATTGACAGGTATGTATTTTGTCGTAGAAATTAGGAATCTGTCAGCTCATTAAAAACTATTAAGTTTTAATTTCTTTATTGACTCTTGTTACAGATTTTTCAGGTGCTTATTTTAATGGCAGCTACACAAAAGGACTTTTTAAACAGATTCGCCAGTCAACAAACTGAACAGTGACATTAGAATTACAATAAGTGCAGTTGCAGACAATGTTTTAAATTATTCAAAAACTTAAAGTACAACTTTAACTACAATTCTAACAAGTACCCTTAAACACAATAAGTACCACAATAATAAAGTGAAAACATTCAAAGACGGAAGAAAACAAACTACAGAACAAATATTTTAAATCAACGATTTCAGAAATAAAACGCACCATTATATATATATATATATATATATATATAAACCCGGATATAAGAGAGATTTTCTCTGGTCCCAAATTAGATCCTGTGTTAATGTATATAAAATAGACCAAACCCGGATACAAGTATAACCCGGATATAAGAGAGTTGTCGGGACCGGAGAAGAAGTCTCTTATTTCCGGGTTTGGTCTATTTTGTTTAGGTAAATATGGCTCTAATTTGAGACCAGAGAAAATCTCTTATATCCGGGTTACACTATATATATATATATATATATATATATATATGCAGCGGATCGTTATTCAAACATGTATTGTTAACTATAACAGACAGTGAATGTCTTATGTTTGATCATGTACCGTTCTAAGCTTCGTATAGTGAGTATTTTCTCCCGAAACTAAAGCCACTATACTTAGAACGGCTCACGATCAAACAAGACATTCGCTGTGCTATATTTAACAATATGTGTGTGTGTGTTGTATGTGTGTGTAATCGAATAAAAGACATCCGGAGTGAGCGTATTTATGCTTTAAGCACTTATAGACGAACTTGTACGAAGACTGAAATGTAGATAAATGCATATATTTCAGAAAATGGTCGATAAAAAAAAAAAAAAAAAAAAAAAAAAAAAAAAAATGGTATGCAAACTCGACAGTGGGGGAAAAAAAAACTGTGTTGTAATTCGCAATTTAGGAACAAGTAAACAATTCAATTGCCAAGATTTCGATTTCGCGGGAAATTGAGGTTTTATATCAGAAGAAAAACGCGCCAGACAAATTATATTCAAAGCACTTATAAATTTTTTTTTTTTATAAAAATCCTTCCATGCATCGTATCTTTTCTGGCCGTGAGCGATCATGGCTACCCACAACTTCCTATTTGTTTAATTCTCTAAGTAACATAACCCTTTACCATTTGAGTAGATGGCAGAATAAGTATGAACTTAAGTCGGTTATTCGTTTTTTTTTTCTTCCTCCTCAGTTTCACTTGCATCCAGTATATTTTTTGAATGTTAGATTCGCCAATCAACAGTATATGGGTGAATCTCCAAAACTAGACGACCAGAGATTGGCAGCTGATCTCTCCTCTGACATCTCAGTGGTGGTGGTGGTAGTGGTAGGGGGAACCGTATTGCCGATTGAACCCTGAACTATTATGATGAACGTGGCCCTGTGCCTTTCAACGCCTATCGGGACTCAACCCCGACCTCAAATGGGAACTCGTATATACGATCCATTGCTAAAAGATGGAAAAATATCCGGTTCCTTGTATCCCTCCAGTATGCATTCCTACCATCCTCTACCTTTACAAGATCAGGCCGAAAATGGAGTACTGTTACCATATATGGCCAGTCATCACTTTCCAGTCGGGATAGAGTTGAAAAGCGTCCTCACGTCCATGTGAGCGACAAATTATTTTCCACCCTACAACTCATTTCTCACAGACGAAAGGTCGCAAGCCCCACTTCTGTATCGCTATTTCCAAGTTGAACTACATTCCTTTGCCGCCATGCTGCGCAGATTGTAGCGAGCCACTTCCTATTCTATTGGTGAGATGAAAGTTACACTCTAGCAGCTTCTTCCCACAAACAGCTGCTTTGTGAAACCGACTCCCAAGGGGATGCTTCACTACAATCTTACTTAAAGCTAGACTCGAACAGGTTATCTTGCCCACATAAACGGTAGCTATTACTCTAATCCACTACCTCGTGTTAGAATTAAATAGTCATTATCGTTCTCTCTCTGCATCCATTGTACCTACAAAAAGGAAGATAGTGGAGAAAGTATACAGATTCATTTAATAGATTTTTGGAAGAGAATTGGTTTAATAATCAGTTGTACAATAAAAACTACTAAGAACGTATCAGGGAGAATCATTGGAAGCAGGGGAGATCCATATATATATATATATATATATATATATATATATATATATATATATATGTGTGTGTGTGTGTGTGTGTGTGTGTGCAGAATGTTCATTGAAAGAGATGCAAGACATTTTAAAATCAGCCATTCTAAGCCAGTGGTTCCCAGCCGATTTTGGGTCATGCCCCACTTTGGTATTTCTAAAATTCTTGTGTACCCCTGTAATTTACGTGAAGGAAGCCTAAAAGGCCATTAACTAGGTTTCTAAACAAGTCTCCAAAGACCATGGCGTCCATGAAGAAAAAAAGACAGTTAAATATACAGAGTAACTTCGGTTCTCGAACAGAAAATTCAATTCGAACAACATTGCCAAATAGAGTTTGGCCTGACCGAACGGAATCATTTCTAAGTCGAGCGCCATGTTGTATACATTTGTGTGTTGTACCATGCTTTTCTTTTTCAATTTTATTCTACTGTAACTTTTTCTATATTGATTCCTACTGGAAAGACAGTTTCGGTTTACGAACGGCCTTCAGGAACAAATTAAATTCGTGAACCGAGGTTCCACTGTATATACTTTCAAAACAAAGAACTGAAAAGGCAGAAATATAAAATATTTGAATGAGAGATTATTCTGTAATATACTTTGATCATTTTAATCGTGAAATAATAACGGAATGGTATAGTAAGATGAAGGGTACACATCCTACGCATAACCCACCAAAATATTACCTTGCGCCCCACGTAGGGAATCATTGATCTAAGCAAGAAATACAGTGTTTTCTGGTGCAAAATACGAGAAATTTTGAGCGAAAATTAAAGACAAAAATGAGGTAATTTTACAGAAAAAAAAGATACTTGTTAGATTTTCTAAATCCTAGCTATTTATGCCGATTACCCTATTTTTGAGAAATTTTGAAAAAAAAAAAAAAAAAAAAAAAAAAAAAAAATTACTCGTACACAAGTACACGTTTTTAGAAATCTTTATCCAACTTGTAAAATCTTATTTGAAACAGCACGATTGCAAATACACTCAGCACACTGTCCTGAGTATGACGATAAACTACATCCAGCAGCAAAGCCTCTGATCAGGAGGTTTTGAAGAGCCTGGAACCACTTAATTGCTGATGTTCCCAGGTCCACCCTGGCCCGGGTTGGTAGCACCTGTTAGGGTCACAGCTGTGGGCAAATAGTTAACCCTGAAACTGGGGTAAAAACACGATGAAAGTGTAAAAATAGGTTTTAATTCCAGAAATAATTTGTAAAAAATTACCAGCAATACATTAAAAATTAAAAACTATTACCAACAATACGTTTTTGAAGGAAAAATTACCAGAAATAGATTTTTGACAAAACAAAATATTACCAGCAATTAAAAATTGTCGGGATTAAATAACCCATTGAGGTTGTCGGAATTAGCACCTCTTTAATTCCCAAATTGTCACTAGTGGTCATTCTCCCTATACTATAAATAGTGGGCGACTTCTCACCTCGTTCTCTTTTTCATTTTATTTCAGCGATTACAATGTAAGCTTAGAAGATCCGCGTCTTCCCATTTGTGAGAGACGCCATGAACATTATACACACGTACACATACGTACGAACATTCAAAGAACAAACAAATATTCACACACACGTACAAATATTGTCCATGTCCATTGTAAAAATGTTTTGTTTAATACATATTTGTTTTATATATATATATATATATATATATATATATATATGTGTGTGTGTGTGTGTGTGTGTGTTTTGTTTGTCTTTATTTTCAGTTGGACTGAATTCAAGTCCGGCTATTGTATTGTAGTTGAACCTTTTAATATTCTACCAGGAGTTACATGCGTGTTTCTAATACAACAACATGCAAACACACATGGTTCTCAACAAGGTTGATATACCGTAAAACAACCCAAACCAAATATACAGCATAATAATAAAACAAAGTAGGAAGGTGTTGATAAGTCTTTTCCAAAAGATATTTGATATGTCGACAGTATTTGTGTCTCTTCATTCTTAATGTTGGCAATACTTGTTCTTTGGCAATCAGCGTAATCTTCAGAATTAGAACAGATTGTTTATATTTTGGCTTTCTTACAAGATTTTCTCATTTTTAATGAAAAGACTTTTTCATAGTTTATTAATATAATAAAATCATATCAAACCGAAAAGCATGACAGATTAATTAACACCTGTAAATGTATTAACAGGTATTTCTTGTTAGCATCTTTTCCCGAAAATTCGAAAAAAGTTTTGAAACGGAAATTACGAGAGGAAACCCGCAATGGCTAAACATCCGGTTCATTTTCTATTTTTAACACCATGAAAGATTTTTCTAAATCGGTATCACCGCAATCAAAGCAATACAGCCACAAGCACCGCAAGGAATTACAGGGTGTGGAGGAATTAGGAACAGAAACATTAATAACTCGGAGAAAGAGAAAAAAAAAAAAAAGAGTAATCAGGAGGACAGTAGATAGCGATTGACATTGCATTTAAACTTTTGCAGATTAAAGTTGACTGAAAAGCATGGAGCCGAAAGGGAGTTCCACAAGCGAGAAGTACAAGAAAAACTGTTAGCACAGAAGTTACGGCTATATCTAGCTAACTCAAATCTAAATTGATGAGATCTCGCTGCCAGTCTAGCATTGCTCTTAAAGTCAATACAGTCTATTTAGTATAACAGAGTTCATTCGAACAATTACCATGAAAGTATTTATTTAAAAAACAAAACAAGGCACACAGAAGCAACATTCGGCGGTGAGAAAGTGACTGAAACCGAGCCGCCAGGTCAGGACCAATAATATTGCAGATTCTTTGGATCTTATCGAAGAGCTCAATGAAAATAGGGGCATTGGATAACTTATGGCAGCAATATTCTAAGCATGAGCTTATTGTAGACTTATAGATATGCAAGATAAATTCCGGAGAGAAATATTGTCTCACTCAACACACTAAATCAATTTTCTTAGTAGCTGGATTTAGCGATGGATTCAATGTAGTCTTTCCACCTCATGTCAGCTAAGAACGTTAGCCCCTAATAGGCGCAATGAGTCACTTTCTTGGAGGATAGCATCAGTCATGCTAATGAAAGGCTGAGAGCGCTCTCTCAGATGATTAATGGAGAGAAGTATAGTTTTGGAGGTGTTAAAATTGACAAGCCATCTTCTGCCCCAGTTAATGAGGTAGTTCTGTATATCGGCTCCCATTTTGATCAGCCTTATCGACGCAGGAATAAATGGTAGTGCTGTCAGCGTAGATGCCAAATTGACAGCAGGTGCCATTGGGAAGGTCGTTAATGAAGATTAAAGACAACGTAGGTCCAAGGATGGAGCCCTGGGGGACATCCACGTTCGTACGAAAGGATATAGACGACTGGCTGTTCAGGACAACTTTAATTTCACGATTTGATAGACCGACTGTATCAGGTCAAAAACGTGCCCGGAGATACTGTAGCTTTTCAGCTTGTGGAGAAGACACGAGTGCCAGACCCTGTCAAAGGCTTTCGATATGTCCAATGCTACATATTTTATTAAAATATATGTACAACATTTAAATTTTAATGGATAATATGATACTAATTTTCAAAAGAATTTACACAGGAATGGCGTATTATACTCAAGGATGTAATTTATTCACTGTTTTTAGCATTAGAAACACTGGTGCGTATTATACTAAAGTCGTGTTATACATAAAAAAATATGATAGTTATGTTTAACTATTATAAAATTTGCATTCTATTTAGTTTGTGTTATAGAAGATGCGATATGGGTTTGTACGTTTCGGCGTCGCTGATTCGGCGTCAGAAAAATTGGAGTATTCAGCACAACCGTTTAGGCGTCAGATTATTTTGATGTCACTGTCTTTGACCGGACCCCCCCCCACACACACAACAAAGGATAAAAACATTGAAAATACCCAACTTTCAGACCTTCTTTCCTTAAGAGTTGTTTTTATCTTTCCAACCTCTATTTTTGCAGCAGATGCTTCGTTAGTTCATTCAACAGGCGAATCACTTTTCCATCCTTCATGTGTAATCTGACTTTACTTCAATCTTTCTGTACAAATCGCCAAAACTAATTCAGGATCCATATTGCTCACTGCGTCAAATAAAAAGAAAAAAAGTTATCCATCGTGTATAAATTTGTTTCTTCCGCGACTTGATAAAATATTTGTTTCCATTTTGGAATAAAAGGGATTTGATGACTGAAAAATATGAAGCTGACCTGAAGGAAATATAATATGAAAATACCTACAACTACTCTTTTCCTTAAATTGGACGACGAACTACTGAGCGAGAGAGCGAGAGAGCGAGCGAGCGAGCGAGAGCGAGAGAGCGAGAGAGAGAGAGCGAGAGAGAGAGAGCGAGAGAGAGAGAGCGAGAGAGAGAGAGCGAGAGAGAGAGAGCGAGAGAGAGAGAGCGAGAGAGAGAGAGCGAGAGAGAGAGAGCGCCCGCGATTTGGAAGGTGACTTTTTTTTAAAAGGGAGTATTGGAATTAAAAGTCCATCGAATTATTATAGCGAAATATAAGGCTGTAAAAACGTTATAGTAAAAATGTTGTCCCGCATTTTCTTGCAAATAAGAGATTAGATATCACATAGCCAATCAGAAAAGCTAATTAGACAAATATGTCAGGACAACATTAATTATTGCAGTTATATCGATTAACTGTTCGTGTAACCGATGACATGACGGACAGGATTTATTAATCAAACGAATTCACACAAGCCGTCAACAACGATATATGAAAGCGTTCATCTGCGATTCATTAATTATATTTGTATAATTGATATTGAACAAGTGACATTAGGAAAATTATGAATATTCATCCCCGCTCCAAACTACGTGTTAAATAGTAAATAACATTGGTTGGCAGCCAGTCTAGAGAGACTACTCCGGATCTAATAATGGAGAAAACAAAATTATACTACTTCCCTATCTTTCCCAAAAGGTCATAGCAATCCGAATATACAGGAACAGGATCAATGGAGAGCCATGATTGCCTACGTCTTGAAGGGACATTAAAACTAGGACTGTACTTTGATATTTAAAATTTCTATTAGGTTGGTGTAAAAATAATGTCGGTTTTTGACGTAATTTTTTAACGTCAAATTATTTTTGCACCAATCTAATATAAAAAAGGCAATCCAATCAGCACTCGTTTTCGCAAACATCTTCGAAGAGTCTGGTAATGTTTGTAAGACACTGCCATCTAGCAGCGCCAGTCCAAGATAAATAACTATTAGAGTTATTTTCCTTTATTAAAATCTTTAGTTATAATTTGTTATATTTATTGGGGGAAACATGCTCATTGTCGGAGATTAACCATTTGTAGGTATAGACAATGCGGATATAGGGATCAGCACTGTATGCTGACTGCCACTGTTACACTTCAATGAGCTCTTTAGACCAAGTGTCAGGATATATATATATATATATATATATATATATATATATATATATATATATAAACTGAATAACTTACAACCATTATGTGCTTATTTTTATCATAATCCTTTCATATTCACGAATATTTTTCTGTATATTTCAATTAAATAAGGCAATAAATGTACTATAACAGCGAGTATCACTTATTTACCCCAAGTACTTTCCATCAACTATGTTTAGCTATCTATTACAGAATTAAAAAAAATATATATATAAATATATTATATATATATATATATATATATAGTAATGTGTAGCTACACCGTTTTTTGTGTAGCCAGTAGCACCTCTGATGCGGAGCTCAGAAAGAGATGGAAGGTATTGGGAAAATAAGCGATTCTATTACAGTGCAATTCTTGCCTTATTTAATTGTAATATACGGAAAAGTATTAGTGAATATGAAAAGATTATGAAGAAAATAAGCAGACATAATATTTGTAATTTATTCAGACATGCCTAATGATATATATATATATATATATATGAATTTATTTTTAAATTAGACAATTTTGTTACTTCAAACAATATTATTTAGTTGATACTCGTATTTGAAATCGACGCCCCATTTTATTTTAATGGGTGTATTACCACTATCGGCCTGTGCACTCGAGAATAATGACAAAGAAAACGTGAATCTGCACTTCGACGACAAAAGTGAACGCAAGTTCGATTCCTGCTGGAGAGCATATGAAGTGCTCTCGAGTGCGCTCCGCGAAACAGACGTGATACACACCGTTTAAAGTAGAAATAAAAATGGGGCAATTTATTTATTCCAAGTAAGGCCATTCACTAAACGTTCCAAGAAATAAAAGCAGAATATTTTTTATAGTATTTTAAAGAAAGTTACGTTTTTCTGTCGAATGCATACAGGCATTTTACTATTAAGTCAAATCGCGAATACAGATTGGGGGTAAAAAAAAAAAAAAAAAAAAGAAAAAAAAAAGGGCGTCTTGGACTCAAGCAAATAAACAAACTAAATATTACTGTCGTATGTGATTATGAAAAGACTATTTACGAATGATTTCAGTGCCAAAAATTGAAGCCTCTTTCAGACTTGTCTATTTGACCAATTAATTATACATAATTGCAGTTTGTCGACAGTGTTACAAAGAAAGTTTGAAATATTTTGATGTTTCTGTCCGTCGTCAGTTGGTAACCCTCAGTTATTTAATACTTCATGCAGACAGGCCAGCAGTTATAAATGTTTGGCACAATTGATTATAACACCCATGTATCTGGTTTTGTTTTATTTCATTTTCTATTCAAGAAGGTTTCCAATTGGAAGTTCGTAAATGCATATTAATATAACATTTACAGTTACACGATTTACGTAAGATCAATGTTGTGATAAAACAATATTTTCTTTAAATCACACACATTAGAGCGCAAATTTTTCTTTAACATTTCGGATTCAGGCCGGTAGACGAAAATAAATATTAAATATACTGTTTAATAAATAAACAGAGCGCTTTACTCAAATACGAGTATCCACTAAAAATAACATTGAAAGTTATGAAAAAAAGTGCAGAAAAAGAAAAACCAGTACTACTCTTGTTTCACCCTCGAGTTGAAGGATCATCAGGCTAGGTTCAAATTTAGTCCCATTTTAAATATGGAGAATTTGTTTTTTAAAACGAAAGGGAATCTCATCTGGGTTCGAGGAGATATTGTCATAATTTTAGCGCTCGTATTCAACAGAGAACGCGTATGTACAAACATAAATATGGCCAACGTCTGGCATAATATAGTGTGTAGTTGTTTTTATTTGAAAATGAATGTATTGCTAATAATTTTTCTACAGAAATGGACTGAAAATAAACAGAAGCAGGTTTTCAAATCTATAATTGAAATAATTTGGCCATTACTGCCAAGGAATTCTTGCTAAAGGCTTGATTTTTTCCCCCTTTTATTTTCTCTACCCATAATACAGACCAATAATAGAAAGCCTGCCAGGAGTAATTATTAGCAGGCATAATCTCAATAACGTATATGTAAAAGAAAATGTGTCGATGGCAGACTTGGAAAGAAAACTAATTTAAGACAAAGCAAGTGAGTCAGCAAAAGAGTCCATTTATTGGTGACTTCAAAATCAAACAAACGTTACGATCTGGGTGGTTTCGTAATAAATGACGGAAAATGACATACAGAAATCCCAAGGCGAATTGGAATAACGAAAAATACCTTTCAGAAAGTAAGCAAAGTATCGAGATTTACGCCATTAGGAAAGAAGCTGCTACTATGATATCTACCGATGCATTTGCTACCTATCGTAAATGACGATGCATTCTACTAAACAACCCACTTAGGGCCTGCAGCAATTAATTCCTGAAATTACAGTGTTATTTAAAACTTAAGAGATATTTATCTAATTTGTATTCATAAAGAGGTATTTATGCAATTCCGTTACAAAATAAACAAGTTAACGCCAGACAAAATAATTCTAGCAAATTTAGTTGATCACACCAGGACCATTCTGGCCAGAGAGAATTAGAAAATAATTTCAATTGAAAATGAAGTGATGTCCTTTTAAGAGGAAGGGTTTTTAACATTTCATAATTCCAAAACTTGGTAAATATATTCTAGTAGAAAATGAATACTAGATATCATACCATAGTAGCACCGAATAAATGACTATTCACCACTTCTGCCTAGTCAGTCATGAATCAAAAGGTCATGCAAACATGTATCACATGGCACTTAACTGACTGACTAGATTGGTGGTTAAGTCATTTTACAAATGAAATGGCTACATGGGACCGTAAGTTCTATGCTAACAGTTTCTTCTATCGCACTTCTCACCTGTAGAAGTCTCCCGATTTCTTACTTTCCTGTCAAATTTGATCTTCAATAATTTAAAAATACAATATCTTGTCTTAATTCCTGTTCTTTTATTGTTCTGTCTCCTTAATACATTTTTAGTGCTATTATCGTCCGATTTCTACAGAGGCATTTGCGACCTACCGTAAATGACGATGCACTCATTGCTGGAAAATGCTGAGGATCCCCCCCCCCCAAAAAAAAAAAACATGACCTGTTTACTGTTCTTTTAAATTACATGAAATCAGTTTACAAACATTAAAATTATTTGATTTTTTTTTTGTGGAAATTTTTAATGCATAAAAGCAGTGAACAATTAACTGGTTAACCAACATATTTCATACTTCCAACAGTTGGTAAATATCGTACCATAGTAGAAAATGAATATTAGATATCATACAACAGAAAATGGACAGTAGATATACTATAGTAGGCCCGGAAAGAAGACGTTTTGATTTGCCATGTAATATCTCATCTAAATAGTAGTGGATACTGTAGAGCAGTTCTGGGCAAATTGCGGCCCGTTTGGTCTTTTTGAATAATACGCTTAATTTCATAAGCAAAATAACCTTTCATAAAATGTTTCGATTCCTTCTCACTTGTTCACTCACACATAATCATTGTTTATGTATATGGTTAAGTTAAATGTTTCTTGAATTTTCTAAAATTCCGTGGAAAGTAACATGGTCAACATTTTAAACTATGTGCGATTTTCACTAAGGAAGATCATACGTGTAAACGTCTTTTGATTTTGAAACAGGAAACGTTCACAAGAATTTTCTCTCTAAAATGAGCCATAAATCATGTGGCCCACTGTTCGAAAAAGATTGCCTATGCCTGCTATAATCTCGTCAAAGATTAAGCAGGGAAATTAAGCGTCTGAAATAGGGTTCTCCTGATGAATGCGGAGAATAGTAATGAGCAAGTTTAAAAATATAGAAATAAAGAAACTGACACCAAGTCAGAAAAACATTCGGAATTTTTTTGGTTTGGTTTAGGTTTATTTTGTTTTACGGTATATCAACCTCAATGGGTTATTTAATACAAACAATTTTTTTTTATTGCTAATAATGTTTGCTTTGTCAAAAATCTGTTTCTGGTAATATTTTTATCTCAAAATTGCATTGCTGGTAATATTTTTTTTCAAAAACGCATTGCTGGTAATAGTTAACTATTTGCTCATAACTGGGAGCCTTACAAGTGCTACCACCCCGGGGCAGAGTGAACCTGGTAACACCAGCAATTAAGAGGTGGTTCCACGCTCCTCAAAACCTCCTGCTCAGAGGCCTTGCTGCTGGACGTAGTTTATAGTCTTACCCAGGACGGAATTTTTTTGTGGGCAGGGGGGGGGGCACATAACGAGGAACCACGGCTTGGAGAATTAATCACAGGTCATTGAAGGCAAGGTAATAAGAGTGGAAACCGCGAACGATGAACTTGACGAGTTTGATGAAAGACTTGCCAAACAAGGACAAAGATATATGGTAAAAAAAAAAAAGAAAAAAGAAAAAAGGTAAGCGTTGCAGAAAGAAAAGGCGAAATTATGAAGACAAAGTCCTAAAAGCTCATGGCTATTAAAGATCTTAAAAGTTGCATTATATTCCAGGGTGTAACGTTTTAATAACCTTTCTTGTCCCCTCAAATAACTCATTTTTTTCCGTCTTATATTTCATTTGACGAGAAGCGTTAAAACCAGACACGGTTATCAATTAGCACTGATTATGCTCAAAGGATTGTTAGCAATTAACATTAAAATATAGTAAATATTGAATTACGTCATCATAAATTAAAATATTTTTAAATCGATTTATCATCCATTGGTAATACATTTTCTTTTACAACTTTTATCATCGAGACTACAGATGATGTTGTAAATAGTTCGTTCTCTAATTTATTGCCAAATGTGTGCTGGGGCGCTACATTCCTTTGTTTCCCCCCACTCCTGGTCTTTACAACTAGGACCCACCATGCTACGTACACTAGGATGAATCATCCTCATTCCCTTCGTATTCCATTAGTAAGACGCAAATTCCATTCGGACAGATGCTTCCAAGAAACTGCTGCTTTGTGGAACAGATTTCGGGCAAAATGCTTTTTCGATCATTATAATCTTGACCTCTTCAAGTCTAGAGTTAATCGTTATCTTTCCGGTATAGCCCCATGAACTACATTAAATCCGATGACATGACATATATAAAAGGCTAACATGCCAACCAACCTCGTAACCAGAGTTTCGACCGTAAGGTCTCTTCAGGCAAGTGGAGATTATATATAAGAAATTTAACTTTCAGAACGGTTTTAGCGGTCATGCACTGACATAGCATTCCTCACTCCATTTGTAAGAAATTTAACTTTCAGATAACAATGTCTAACAATAATAAATATTACAATATTTATTTTATTATAAACAATACTCGAAATGATGATATAGATATGTCGAAAGTGCTTAGTAATAAAAGAAATGTATAAAACACGGTGATTTTCTTTCGTCTTTCACTAATGATATCAAAAAAACAGTTGGCTCTGTGCCGCGCCAGGAAATTTTTCTCCCCGGAATCGATACTTCAAATCTAAAAATCAACCATACTCTCTTGCATGGAGTATTGCTGCCATATATGGTCTGGTGCACCTTCTGCATGGTAATTGCTCCGATGAGCTGCTTTCACTGGTTCGCAGACTTCACGAATTCAAGCACCCTACGAGGCTGGCATCCCGCTCTCACCCTTTCACTGTAGAAACTTTTAAACGTAGCCTTCTCTTCTACACCAATAGCTTCAAACCTCGCACCTCTCGCCTGTGGAACACCCTTCCCTATTACTGTTTTCCTGAGAGAATCTCCAACTATTCAAATGTAATGTCAATCGACATCTCCAGTTACCTTGATCTATCCCTCTGTTCATCCTTTCTTCTATCACTCCTATCTGCTCTCGCTCCAAATCTTCTGCAACCCCCTGCATCCTAGTGGCTTCACGCCTTGCTTGGGGCGTAATGCTTAAAAGACATGCGCAAGTATAAGATGTTATCGAAAATGAGTCGACAGAATATGTCTAAACTGTAGAACGAAACACGTCATATATACAATTGCTGAATGCTTGATTTGATTGTAAAATATTACCTAAGATTAAGATAAGTGTTATTTTGACATTAATTCTTTTCTTGCGTTATCGCTTCAAAATATTTTACAGTCGTTGGAGAAAAGATTTCTTCCATAAGACCATCATATTTAAATGCATATTTATACGCATTCCTGCTTAAACGAAAAGGTAAAAAAACATTTTTTCTTCTATGCGAGATCATAAGACGCTAAAGTTGTCTAGTTCCCCTGGCATACTTGCATGTATCAAAGTATGGAGCTGACCCCACCTTTTAAAGCAGCCGAGAGAGAACTAGTATCTTGAGCTGAGGTGAAAATATGGCTCCTTGGTCACGTTTGCCCGAGAAGAGACCAACCCCACTCAAAGTGTCTAATTTCTTGTAGTTGGGCACCACTCTGTACATTTTCGACAACAAAATGGAATGGCTATTTTATTTCATTAGAATCAATTGGTGTGTTTTTGACATTTGTACATCTAGGATATATAATTCATGTAAAATTCCTGATACTCACTAAAGCGAAAACAGCGATGCAGACTCGCCTAAAAAAAAAATAAGAAATAAAAAATAAAAAAAAAATCCATCTAGAAAAAGGAGTGGGCTCCCATATTTGCTTTAATTGAAGCAGATTGTTTAATTGACGTTTCATTAATTTTAATTAAACTTCAATTTCTGAGGGAATGGTTTGTTTTGTGATAATTACAAAAAAAAAAAAAAAAAAAAAAAACCAAAAAAAAAAAAACCATCGAAATACCAGGATATTTTCAAAATTCATTAGTGCAAAATGCAATCCTTACAGAAGTTTTTTATTTTTTTTCATTTTTATCGACTTGTGTTTGCTGTACAAAAATGTTCTCTTGCTCAAGTCGACACTATTATTAACATGAAAATTGTTTTCAAAATGTGCGCGCGTATGAGCGAGAGAAACAACTTAGTTTTAGAGATCATATACGATATTTTAGACATTGACAACCTTTCCCGGCGAGAGAGCCGCATGATCTATAGCTTATCACAAGGCGAGTAGAACTACTAAAAATAGTCAATGTAATTTTTCGTAGCAGGCCAGTCAGTATATGATACAGGCTTGGGCGATCATGTCTTTCGATTCATGGCATAATAGGCAGAAGATTTTCCCGCTGTAGGCTGCAGCTTCTTTCTGCGGTAGACTAGTTGCCAACCAAGGTTATAGTATTCATTGCCCTGCTATTAAACCTATAGCTTTGGGTGGAGGGAGAAGATCCATACCATTCCCCAGGTATTTGTGCGTAAGTGAATATAACGAGCCCAATTGTTATTCGGCTCTGCGATTAACAATTCTAAGCCATTACCCATTAAACGATCTAGTACTCCCAGGTGGTCACCCATTTAGGTATTGACTAGGCTCGACGTTGTTTGATTTCGGTGATCGTACATGAACTGGAGGTTTCAACGTGATACGGCTGTAGGCGCACCAGTTTTTAAATTTTCACGTACAGTGTACGTCATACTTGATTTTAATTATACCACATTTCATCAGTAGTATTTTAAATAAGATTTTATGATTCTGGACATTAATTTACAGAAGAGGATTTTGAAATTAGTGCACTTTCAATACATATCCGACTGCAATAAATTACTTCCCATCTTTCCCTTCATTTTTTTCAGCATTTTTATTATCATCAATAATATTAAAAGTGACAATAGTATTATTATTAGACGAACCATGATGAAAATTATAAAATTAAGATTAAAGTAAATACTCATTGAAAATTGATCTACATATTAAAACAAAATTGTAATTATGTCCTGGGTATGACGATAAACTACATCTGGCAGCAAGTCTTCTGATCGGGATATTGGAGGTTATAAGGAACGTGGAACCACATTTTAATTGCTGTTCCCAGGTCCACCCTGATCCGGGCTGGTAGCACCTGTTAGGGGGGTTCAGCTATGGGCAAATAGAGAATTTGTGTAAATCGATGCGTGTGTAATATATATATATATATATATATATATATATATATATGACATTTATGTTTTTACATTCTTTTTATACATACAAATATTTAATTAAATGCTCTTTTTTTTTTGAGACAAGAGAGAGAGACAGACAGACAAAAGAGAGAGACAGACAGACAGACTGACAAAAGAGAGACAGACAGACTGACAAAAAAGAGACAGACAGACTGACAAAAAAGAGACAGACAGACTGACAAAAGAGAGACAGACAGACTGACAAAAGAGAGACAGACAGACTGACAAAAGAGAGAGAGAGAGACAGACAGACTGACAAAAGAGAGAGAGAGAGACAGACAGACTGACAAAAGAGAGAGAGAGAGACAGACAGACTGACAAAAGAGAGAGAGAGAGACAGACAGACTGACAAAAGAGAGAGAGAGACAGACAGACTGACAAAAGAGAGAGAGAGACAGACAGACTGACAAAAGAGAGAGAGAGACAGACAGAAAAGAGAAAAAAGAGAAAAGAGAGAGACAGAAAAGAGAAAAAAGAGAAAAAAAAAAAAAAAAAATCAACCTGCCCTCGTGTCTTAATAGTAAGACTGATCAGTTCGAAGTCTGGAGCAAGAAATGACTTCATTTTAACGCCTCCAAAACAAAGCTGCCTTCTGTTAATTATCTGAGAGAACCCTTTCTCCCATCAGCATGAAAGGAGAACAATTCCTCCTTTCGCCTTTTTGGGCTAAAGTTCTGTTGACATGAAGTGGAATGATTATATTGAATCAATTGATAGGTCTCCTGCTAGGAAAGTTGGTTCACTGTATCGTACTAGACAATTGTTTACTATCTTATATATTTATAAGTATCATTCGCCCATGCTTCGGATATTGCTGCCACATCCAGTTTGATGCTCCTATATTCAGACATTCTTGATAAAGTCTAAAAGAATCTTCAATGTTAGTCTTGACCTAACATCCCGGCTTCGGTCACTCCAGCCATCATAATGTAACTATATAGCGTGTGTGTATGTATATATATTATACACACACACACACACGAGGAGGGAGGGAGCAATATATAAAAATAAAAAAAAAAAGTAAAAGAAACGTTACGCATACTCCTGTGATAACGAAACGTACATTCCAGGAAAGTTTTTTTTTTAGTTGATGATTCAACCGAACAATATTATTCCGATTAGTAAAAGGATGTCGTTTACCCGAATTCCTCTATTACTGACTTGAAGCCGATTAACAGATTTTATGTGACGAACGAAGAGAAGAAAGCGACAATGGAAATTTTAAAGATTAAATTTTGTTCTTATCAGGGTTTTTTTTTTTTTAAGTTGCGAGCCAAATAAACTACATAGCTCTAAATAAAATAAATCGGTTTATTTATTTATTTATTTTTAAATTTTTTTTTTTTTTTTTTTTTTTTAACCAAAACTACTGTAAGTTGTATTGACATTGATAAAAGGAAAGAAATCTGAATGCATTGTGATGCAGAAAGTACGACATGAAAAGTTATGAAAACACAATTTCACTCACCCACGCGACCACGACTGTTGGGCGATTTTGTTTAGCGGCATATCAACATCTCTATGGGTTATTTAATGACGACATCTACATATTTTGAACAATCTTACGGCTTCAACTACAGATAAAATCTTTTGTTGGACAGTTTGCTTTGAATGGGCATTTGTTGGACAGTTTGCTAAAAACTATAAAATGTATTATACTTTCATAGAGTTTTATTTTTGTGTTCACTATTTGCCCATGGTCTATATATTAACAGGTGCTACCATCCCGGGTCAGGCTGTACCTGGGAACAACAATATTGCGGTTTCCACACTCCTCAAAACCTCCAATTTCCTGTTCAGAGGCCTTGCTGCCGTAAGTAGTTTATCGTCTTATCCAGGACCAGACTACAACGGCAAACATTTTTCAGATTGAGATGTGGATTTCATACAACATCCTCATTCAGTAAATCTCTCCCTTGAGTGGCTCTTTATCATAGTATTAATGAACAATAAATTTACTAATATCAAAATGGCTTGTCAAATAATAGCTGAAAATGTATCAGCAGATAAAAGAATGTACCCCCTCCAACCTAAAAAATACAACTTGAATACTCTGGAAAAGAAAAACCTAGTATATATGCAGCAGTGATATTTACTAACGAAAAGGGAAGAACTATTACATTCTGATTTGTATCAAACTTTCTAGAAGTTCCTTTTATTTTTTTTTCATCTCTAGCAACCCCCATTTAAAATATCTAAACCTTAAAACTGGCACTAGTGTTGCCAGTTAAAAATGGCAACTAGAATGTATCCAACCACTTTCTCACAGAAGAGACGTCGCAAGACTATTTCCATGGTGAGTGATCAGAGGAACTACACTCCTTAGACCCGATAGTCCTAACTTTCACGGATAAGGTCCGCCATACCACACACATTGTAGCAACCACCGTCATATCTTCCCCTGTAAGATATAAGTTCCACTCAAGCAGCAGCTTCTCACGAACAGCTGTTTTATGTAACCGACTCCAAAGAGGATGTTCTCCCGATCACTACAATATTAACCTATTCAAGTTAATCTTCCGCATAAGCTGTACCTCTTATTCTGTGATCCTCTACCTCGTGTGGGCTCGAGGGTTACAGAGTAAGAGGGTACAGCTTACAGCTGTGATGAACACAGTAAAGAAAAAATGTCTCCTGGGCGGGGTGATGCTTCCCCCGATCACTATAAATTTGAACGTTTTCAAATAAGATGTATATCCTAGATATCTTCGTAAGTTTGCGTTTTCTCCTTTTACGTCAATACAACAATCTCGTCTTGAGTGGCTCTTGGGCCTTGCATTGAATGGGCATTTAGAATTTCAAAGAAAAAAAAATATTTTTGATTATATCTATCCACCTTTATCTAACTTTTTCGAGCTCTCAGGTGCACACAAAGACGTCTCACGACTAAAATGCAAACGGGCTAAATCCCCCACCTGACATATACATGGTTCCAAAGGATTAAAAAATTCTGGGCTTGTAGGGAGGTGAAATTTTATTCTGAGAAACATTTGACATCGCACGCCTAAAGAGTAATCAAACAGATTTTATGCGTCATTTTTTGTTGTTGTATCGATCAAATATATTCGTGAACAAGTCGTTCTAGTCTATAGCATAAGTAAGATTTTTTTTTCTTTTTTTTAATACGGTGGGAAGAAAGACTAAGGAAGTATAATATATCCGAATTGTTAGCGAACTCGTCTGGAGACATCTGTAGTTGGTCTCGTTTGGTTCTCTATCAGGTCGATTTGTCAGGTAAACAGGGTCAATAGACAACAGTTACTGAAGCAAAAAAAAAAAAAAAAAAAAAAAAAAAAAGGGTGGAAGTAGGATATTAAACATTTCAGTGGTTGAAGGCAACCGAAATTTTAGCATTTCAGAATATTTTTGTGTAGTTTTGCTTAATATATCTGTTAAAATGAGATGTCAGTGTTATTTTCCTTCTGTGTAATTTATACATCGTACTTTGTATAATTAGTTTGTGCCAAGAATAGTCATTTAGTTTTTCTCTAATTACACAGACCTTATCTGAACATATCAATCGGCTTCTTACCAATTCCTGAAAGAAAAAAAAAAAAAAAAAAAGAAAAAAAACAAGAAAGAAGAAATGGAACTTTTGTTTGCAGTTTCATCTACTTGCAGTTAAACCTCTCCCAAGAGCTACAGTTAATCCCTGGAACTCAAAGCATGAAAAAATACCGAAAGCGCTGGTTAATGTTTCTCCTGATTTCCATGGATATTCAGGTAGCGTATCAGTTATCTGCGCTGAAAGTGAAATCATCGAGCAGAGTTCCAGGTCCAGTGAAGTTAATTACATTTCCTAATTTCTCCCCCACTAGGGGTTAAATAGAAGGGTAGAGTGAGCTCTCTAGCCTTGGGTGGTAACCAAGTGTAACAGAAGGACAACTGAATTTAAAACAATGGCAAAAGCACGGAGACTCCTCTCCGCTACGATTTAGATAAGTACTCCGGAGAGACATGATCGCCTATATTCTGAAAGGACATGTTAAAGCCGTCATATACGCACGGAAGTTGTACATAATTATGCCCCCCCACCAAAAAAAAAAAAACCCACTGATAATTAAGATATCAACTAGAACGCTCATTGGGTTGCAGGAAAAACCTTTGAAAGGGAGAGAAAAAGAAATTGTATGCCGAGGCTCTTAAGGTCTACGGCAAGAATGAAGTTTTGTTAGTGTCGTATGCGATACACGCTTGGACAATAATTTCGATTTATGACTGACTAGGGAGATGTTCCCGCAGTAGGTTGCAGTTTCTTTCTGAAGTAGATCGGTTAGCAACCAAGGCTGCAGTTTGTCCTGCTATTTCACACATGTCTGATGGGGCAGGGGAGAAGATATGGATTCATGCTTTTCCCCAAGCATATTAGCGCTTAAGGGAATGTACGGAACATGACTGGATTCGAACACAGCTCTAATTTCTCATTCAGAGTTCTTATCCATTAGTCACATAACTTAATGAATTAGGTTTTGACGCAAACATTGCGTCTTGAGCATGGCGATAAGCTACATCCGACAGCGAAGCCTCAGATCGGGAGATTTTGAGGAGCGTGGAACCACTCAGGCCTGGGGTGGTAGCACCTGTTAGGGGGTTTCAGCTATGGTTAAATAGTCCCCCACTCACCCCCCCAAAAAGAAAGGTGAAGACACTATGAAAGTGTAAAAATACGTATTTATAGTAAAAATATCAGCAGTACATTTTCATAAAAGAATTACCAGCAATGAATTTTTGGAAAAGAAATTACTAATACTCCAAAGAAAATTTAATTTCGGCATTATACGAGCCATAAAGGAGACACAAACATTACTATAAAGTGAATGTTTCGGTACTACCCGTGGCTTCGGTTATCTGCTGAAGGCCAGAACAGCGGGTAAGTGGAACGACAGTAAATTTTAAATCTTCAACGTTTCTTAGTCGTAACTAGTGAATCTGAAGCAGATCCTTTTTGTCTTCCCCATCGTGTAAAGATTTCCGAGTAGTCTTTCTTGACAGGCGTCATCTAAAAAAACTAGAGCCCGGACAACCCTGCTATGTGTGTAGTGTGGGTCCGTGTGGCCTTTCGTAAGTGAATCAGTGCTAAAGTGAACGCAAAGTAATTTGAAGGCGTCTCGCTGGTTCCATCTTCTGCGCCGATAACAGTTAACGCTACCTGCGCAGAAAGCAGGTCGCGAAGAGATGCTGGCTCCATAGTTCAACTTTGACGAGCCGTGTGTGCATATTTGCGCACGCGCGTGGTAAGGGAGTTACTTGACAAGACGTTTTTTGTGATTGAAATTCAAATACATAGAAAAAGCTAAACAGAGAAGTTTTTAAAAACACCCACATGAAATTGCACAGAAATAGATTTCCTTGAACGTTGTAGCTAAATCGATTTTTTATTTAATATATTTGCCTTTGTCGCTCTGAATATTCCACGAAGAAAAAAAATATTTTTCTTTTCGGTAATATCCAAGGAAAGTCATAAAACGTTTGCCCAAAATAGCATCAATACTAGGAAATAACGATTTGCGAAGGAAATCGTGGAAACTCATCTAAACTAAGTTCTATCTATCTAGATCGATCGATCTAGATAAATATCTAGATATTCATATTCGCACTTTAAGTGCAAGAGATATCTTTGAGGACCCTCTTGACCAGTGGTTCCCAACCGATTTGGGACCATGCCCCACTTTGGTATTTCTAAAATTCTGATGTCCGCACCACCGTAACATTTAGTTCTTGCATGCATGTCAATTACACATTTACGTACACACACACACAAAAGATTCTTATGTATGGATACTGTATATGAATAGCATGTATTAACACGCATTCACTCAGACTCACTAGAAAACAATACACTGCTAATAAGTAATTCCCGAATAACCCCCCCCCCCGTCATTCTATTGGTATAGAAAGCCGAAAGGTGCACATTCTACGCATGCCCATCAAAATATTACCATGGCTCACCGTTTGAGCACGCGCCTCACGTTGGGAATCATTGCTCTTAACCGAAAACGTCGAGCCTGTTCAGTAGGCTAGATGGGCGACCATTTGGGAATACCAGGTTATGTAAGCTTGGACGTGCGGGTGATGTAATGGATAATGGCTCAGAATTGGAACTGAGCAGAGTTCCAAATCCAGTCAGGTTCGTTATATTCATTTACGCGTAAATAACATTGAGAAAAGTATGAATTCATCTCTTCTCCCCTCCCAGATATGGGTTAATTAGGACTCGTATAAATAAATCCTTATCTACAAAGTATTTTCTAGTTTTTAAAACCCCTGCAAAAAGTCGATGAGCCGTAAAAATTAACCCTGGCCGGGTGAAAAAGGAAGCACAGGAGCGTGATCAGAAAGCTTTGACTTATGGATACCGTTGACTTACATATGTCAAACACTGTTTTAAGCATGTTTCTGCAGAGGGTCCTTGATTGAGCCTTCGGCTTGTTTAAGAGTCCCTTAACTCTTTGCATATTCTCAGCATTGGAAGGTCTACTGGCTTCTATTTGATTTGGGTTTTCATTTACACAGGACTTTTTCCTCACAATCTGATGCTTTGTTGGCGGATATTTCTTTTTGCGAGGCATACTGCTGCTGCCGTATGCGATAATCAGCAATAAACTAAATAACTCAAAATTTATCGCTGCATTTAAGTATGGCATTAATATTAAAGGTTACCTTTTAAAAGTTCAACGATAAATCTACCGCTACTTAATTTAATGACAATTTGGTGTACGTAGGTCCTTACATTTCGTATAAATATATTTTTTTTTATATCATGAGTGACTGTCACTGGATTTCGCAAATAATTTCAATTATTGCCAAATTTATTTCCAAGCTATAAAAAGTGTTATTGTACAATAAAATATAGCACACCTTAAAACACACACACACACACACACATTATATATATATCTATATATATTTTGACAATCTCCATAGAGATATATATATATATATTTACGGTATAAACACTTTGCAGGTTATTTAAAGCCAGAAAATGTTTAGATTGTAAACTTTTAGGCTCAGGAGATTTGTGGCCAAGCATGTGCCGATTCCTTAAGTTTACAACTTTTCCAATGATGTTTTTTGTATTATTTCAAACTGATTCCACTGAGGGCGGTGATCTCCCTTTTAACTATATGTAGTCAGCTACGCCTGATTTTTCCACTTCCTTCCGTGTCTCCTTTATATTTCTTTTCGCAGCTGTACGGGATGGCGTACAGTTTTTAGTTATGTTCTCTATGGGGGATCTTACTCGACTAGGGAGTAATATCTGAAGTGTCGTCCAGCTTTTGAAGGTTGTCCTGATGTTATATGGACAGCAGATCCTTTGTACTTTGATAAACCCTTCACATAAAGCAGGCCGACTGTTTTCTGCGTGTTTTGTCCTCTTATTGTACCCGCCTATCCCAGTTTATTGGGGTCGCTGGTATGTAGTTACGCTGTCCAATAACTTTCGGACATTCTTTTAGCAATTATCAATGATTATTATTTTTTTAATTGAACATGAATTACGTACGTATTTAGAGTTATAGGAAGGGTTTTTTTTTTTTTTTTTTTTTAAAAAACACGATCAGCACATTGTGGCCGTGTTCATAGTTGATGTTATTGAGCGTTACCTTTTCATTTTTCTTTTTTCATACATTTTTATTAATAAAGCGCTCGGACATACGGAACTTTCGGACAATTTTTTTTTTTTTTTACATACTTTATGTCCTCCAAAAGAAAACTACGAACGCAAGAAAAAAAAAAAAAAAAAAAAAGGGAAGCTTAATCACAATAGCTTGATGAAATAGTATTTGATGAAAGTGTTACGTTAGTGCTTTACCACGATATTTTTTTATTTTTCGTTGGTGTCGGACGGCATGGAATCATCAAGAAGCTTCTAGAGTACAGATGCGAAAAAGTGACTATGACTGAAAATAAGAATCGAAGTCAAACTTTGTCAAAGGAACCAGACGTTGGCCCTCGCTGGAACAAGGCAAACACTACGCGTTTAATTCTTTGTATCAATCTTGAGAGCCTGTTGCTCCAGGGGGACCGTCTCCGGGGATCCTTTCATACGAGAGAGGAATAAGATAATGGAGAATGCAAAGAAATATTTGTCCCTAGTCTCGTGTTCGCACGGGAATTTCACTCTAAACCTTTTATCATGTTTAGTTCTGTAAAGTTAAATACTTTACAAGTTTTTAATTATCAAAACATGAAGTGTTAAGGGAAAATAGTAACAAAGTCGTTTGAGTATCTGTCGGAGATGAGGTATTATGTACACTATTTACATTATTCGGACTATTGTTCTCATCTTTGTCGCCATATTTATTACAAGGACACATGGCACAGTGGATAAAGGCGTTAGTTATTAGGTTGGTGCAAAAATAATCACGTAATGTCGTTTTTGACGTCAAAAACGATATTATTACGTCATTATTTTTGCACCAACCTAATAGATCCAGTGATAGGACCCAAAGAGTGCGAGTTCAATACATGGTTAAGGCGGTGGAGAACTTCGAGAGGGAAATTAACAGGAGATTACAGGGTAACTGACATCCATTAGACATGGCACGTGGAACTAGAACAGTCTACCCCAGCGAGCGAAATAAAGGGTTGTTAGACATTCCAACCACCTAAACAAGGCCGGAGCGTACAACGGCCAATTACATAGCGGACTGCATAATTCCTCAGCCAGTTCAACACGAATTCATTCGTTGCAAAATACATTACACAATTCTTGTTCAATGACTTGGCTTTTGATTAAAGCACTTTGGTCAAAACCAAATACAGATTAGGTTTAATGTAACTATAGGTTTTGAAATTCAGAATTCTAGACTAGTTGCTAACCACGGCAACTATTGCCTTACTATTTAACCTGTAGTTGAAGATGGATTTATATATTGAGGAAAGGTATGGAAATCGAAGTAATGAACCAGATTTGAACTCAGATTTCCGATTCCTCATTCTGACTCGCTAGACAAACACCACACCGAAAGTACTTTTTTTTTGTCAGTCTTAATTTTGACTTGTCAGAAGTCACAACGGAAAAAAATTTCAGTATTATTTCGAAACAGTTTAGTAAACTATTGATATCATTACAAAGTTTATATAATTTAGCATTAATCAGAAAAAGCGCTAAACAGAAAAATCCTTATGACGAGAGTTACGGGTTAAGGTGTCGAACTTTTTTTCTTTTTTTTTTTTTTTTTTAAACAACTTTATTGACCGATTAATCAAAAGAATAGATTATTGATTTACATAAGATTTTTCTTTTTTTAAAGAAATGTTTTCATTCATCAAGCATTATGGAACTTACTGTGAAAGAACCCCCCCCCAAAAAAAAAACCCAAAACAAAACAAAAAACCGAAACGTTTGTTTAAGTATTGTTCTTTTATTATTAGCCATTTTTTCTAGCAGGCGATTATAGTCCCATCTTTATCAGACGCAAAAAAAAAAAAAAAAAAAAAAAAAAATCACGTTACGTAACTATTGATATAAACACGAATTATTTGGAATACAAACAGGGAATCGTGATCAAGGAGATCACGTTTACCTACATTTTAATGGCTGCGTATTTCTAACGGGAGCCAATTATGACATTGGCCAGCAAAGAGCTAGAATAAAGGATATTAATTTT
Source organism: Acanthosepion lycidas (assembly GCA_963932145.1). Classification (NCBI taxonomy): domain Eukaryota; kingdom Metazoa; phylum Mollusca; class Cephalopoda; order Sepiida; family Sepiidae; genus Acanthosepion; species Acanthosepion lycidas. The sequence continues at coordinate 22,129,214 of OZ010598.1, forward strand.
CAAAGCAGGAAGACGTTATATAAATTCGTACAATAATACAACTCATCCCTCCCAACACTATTCTTTGGCAGACTAATTTTTTCTAAGTATCTAAGAGTATCCATACACAAAGGATATTTTTACTGAATCAGAAGATTCTTTATCAGGTTTGAACACCCAACGATGAAAAGGTTTTAATTATGCAAAACATCTTTTAAACTTTTGTATAACCACTGCCACAAGGGTCGGATAGGCTGCAGCGTAGGGCCAGTCAAGATTAATTATAATTCTTTTGATAAAAGTATTTTTGCTCACGATCGTGTTGAAATATTTCGTTTATTTGTTCAATGACATAACTCCTTATGGGTCATTTAATGCCGAAATGAAATTTTCTTGGGAAATTTGTTATAATAAAAATGTAGGTTATGCTTTCACGACTGAATACATGGTACATGATACTCAGCTTTTGCGCATATACATGTCTTATGGACATAATTACTAGAGGCGGTGATATGCGCCTTTTATATCGTATTTTTTTTTTGTTGAAGTTATATTTTGAAAGTGTTTTCAATAGGAATTTGAATATTTGAGGAATTAATGTAATGAAAGAGTTCTTTAATGTTGGTCGTTTGCTTGGTGAATTTTGTTTTGCTGCATATCAACCTCTACATGTTATTTAATGGCGAAATCCAAGAGATTTTGAACACAAAATTATGGCTTCAATTAAATATTTTGAAGCATAATGTATGCATTCGACTATAGATAAAATATATTGCCGATTTTTTTTTTTTTTTTTTAAATATAGTGAATTTTATAAGTTATTTTGGAGGGTCACTATATAGCTGGAACCATAACTGGTGCTACAAGTAAGAGTGGACCTGGAAGCAACAGCAATTAAGAGGTGGTTCCACGCTCCTCAAAAGCTTCAATCTCCCGATCAGAAGCCTTGCTGCCGGTTGTAGTTTATCATCATACCTATGACGTTGCTAATTTGGATTGCAATAAATAGTAGAATAGTGGTATTTCTTAAATATTTTTATTGACAAACAAAAGATTGCTATTCTAGTTTATTTAAAGAATTTGCAATAAGTTTACTTATCACTAAAATATATCACGAATAAAAATAATATTCAAAATGAATGCGGACTTGTTAGAGGATGGATCTGTCTGAAGGGGGTAATTTTTATTAGCTTATTGCCCCCCCCCCAACCACCAAGAAAGATTTCTATAGATCTCTTGATAGACATTTTTTTTGGGATACTGGCGTGTTAAATAGTTTCAGTGATTCGCATGTTCAGTATCCCTTCAGGACATGACTCTCCACAACTACCCTGTCTAGCTATACGCAACATTCTTCCCTTACTACCGATTTTTTTATAGATTATGTAAATGCATTTGATAAAGTACGTAACAAAGAACTGTTGAAACTGCTCGTTAACCTTGACATATTGGGGAAGGATCGCCTGCAAACGGATAGAAAATGGATTCAGAAAATATACAAAAATAGAAAGAGTCGCAAGACAAGGAGGAGTCTTCTCACCTGATTTATCCAATCTATACAGCGAGAAGAAAGCACTAGACACCAACTGCGAAAAGATAGATATGGTTGCCAACAAAAAGGAACAGCCCAATTTGCAAATTCATGATACTGAAATCAAAGTACAATAATCTAAATATTTGCAAAGTGTTTTAACAGGGGAAGGAAAGTGCGACACCGAAATCCAAAAGCGCATTCAGATAGCAAAAGATACCTTTCAAAATCTAAGCAAAGTATTGAGGAATAGAAAAAAATTTCGTTTGAAACAAAGTAATAAAAAAAAAAAAAAAAAAAAAAAAAAAATCTATAGGGCATTAATGGCGTAATGGTTACCAAATTTGTCTCGTTAGGTCAGTTACGTGCTCCATACTTTCGGCCTTGTGTCACATCTAAAATTTCTTGGAAAATAACTATACACATACGAATGTTCGAACCAAGATTCAGATAGGAACATTCATCTAAAGAATATGGGTCTAAGAAAAACCCAAAGAACATTTTGTAATGACAAAAGTACGCAGGTGTAGGCTTTAAGAAACTTTATTCAACCGAGAATACAAGGTTCGCGTATAGTGTCCTTTTATAGTCCCAGTAAAGAGAAATAGCTCTCAAAGAGGAGAGTAACGAAACAAGGGAAGACCACTTGATTATTCATAACACATTTGTAGATGGAATACCTAAGGACTTATATTTTTAATAAATTAACACTATATTGCAGAATAATCTTTCAGACACTTATAGCAAGATTAATTACTGATGATACATGTGGTTTATAAGCATGTATTTGCATATTAATACACTGTAACCCGGATATAAGAGAGTTGTCGGGACCGGAGAAGAAGTCTCTTATATCCGGGTTTGGTCTAATTTATATACATTAACACAGGCTCTAATTTGGGACCAGATAAAATCTTATATCCGGGTTACACTGTACAACCCACATTAGACCATAATTTTCTAGACAAATATTTCTTAGACGTATATTCTTTAGAGGAGTGTTCCTTAGATTAATATTCTTCAACGAATGTTCTGGATACTATTCAGACATGTCGGCCATGATGGAGTATGACATTTCTCTAGTGGCAAATTTGCTGTTTTTAGTAAAAAATACTTTTTATGGACAGAAAAGATTTAAGCATTAACGTTAAAAGAAAAAACCTTACAGAAAAGTCTTAAACCCAAAGCAAAAGACTTCAGTCAAAATGTATAATCAACGAAAGATTAGCGGAACTGACGATTTATATATGCATTTGTGTGTGATAGTGAATATGATTGGATTAATGAAAACAATGCAAGTTAGTTAAACTGCATGCATGAATATTATTGCATACATACATACATTTAATATTTATATAAAAATTTTGTAGCAAAAAAAAAAAAAAAAAAAAAAAAAAAAAAAAGTGGAAATTTTAGTTGTCTTGCGGCTCTCAAACATTTTAACTTCATAATATGTGGCTTTTATATAAAGCAAATTTTGTTATCCCTGCTATAAAAGATAAAGAGAAGGGTATAATCTTTGACATTCAACATAGTAACTCATGGAATAGGGGACTTGCTAAATATCCCTTAGTTGTGAAATGAGGAAGAATGATTAGTGTTTCTCACCAACCACAAATTATTTTTTATACTTAAGGGCGCACTTTAAATTTTTAAGGAAAAATTAGTCGAATTTTAAGTTTTCTGTAAATCATTTTTTTACATTACATTGTATATTTTAATGTTAGGCCTTGTGATAAACACTCATTTCCTAATCGATGAATTTATTATAGAGAAGATAAAGGAATTTAGACCCCAGATTAAAATATCAAATGACAGACTTGACACTAAAGTGATACTTTGTGTCTCGCTTAAAAATAAGATTTAAAAAAATAAGAACTGAAATTACTCTTAACGCGGGTTCGAAACTGGCTGCCTCTCAGGTCGCGTCGGTTGAGAAACGCTGCAATGGATTCTAATAGAAATAAGAATGCTTACATGAAAATGAATCAGAAAAAATATGTACGATGCAAAAAGAGCGACAAAGATTTTATAAAAAGACAAAGTATAGAAGGAGAGAAAAAATAAAAAAAATAAACCGACGATAATTCACTTGTTTTGGTAAAATTGAAACAAATGTTGGTTACCGGCCGCGAAGTAAGTGGGCGGTAATCACGCCCACTGAGAATGGATTCTACGTTTAAATATTTCCTTTGTTTAGTTCGACATCGGATACAGTGAAGACCGAATCCATTTCACAGTATTATTGGTCAGTTAAGACCAGCTTGTTAACGTAGACAGCATTTTATAAAAAAAAAAATTAATGTTTAATTTTACATAGCATTTCTAGCGCATCCTCTCTACATTTAAAACGATCACAGGTGAACTTAAGTGCCAATGACGTCCAGTTAATATTTTTTTTCAGATACTATCATGGCTTAGACCAGTGCACACCGTGCGTTTGCTGTAGAAGTATTTAAGAATGAATCGCAGCTAAAAGCAAGGCCACTTGGAAGACCTCGAACTTCCGGGTGATAGAAAACTTTAGAATTCCTCTACAAACGCTCCAGGAAATTCCTGATTCCGCAAGCCATCTAACTTTACACGAGTCAACTCTGGTCTAAAATGGAGTACTGCCGCCATGTAGTTAGAAGCTGCCCAGTCCTCATTTTGCAGTCTTGATAGTCCAAAAGCGTCTCCGTGTCCTTGTGGGCGATGAATTGTTTTCCACCCTGCAGCCCCTTTCACAGACAAAAGGTCGCAAGCCTCTCACTAATCTATCGCGACTTGCAAGGAAAGTGCTCAGACGAACTACATTCCTTAGTACCAGTCATAACCATCATGACTAGGACATGCCATGCTACGCTCGTTGTGGCGAACCAACAAGAGTCCCTCCGTATTTGATTGATAAGAAGCAAGTTCCACTCGAACAGCTTCCCCGCTGCTCTGTGGAACATTCTAAAAGGATGCTTCCCCCGATCAGTACAATCTTAACCAGTTCAAATCTAAGGGTTAACAGTCATATTTCCCCTCGCTGTGCAGATTAGTCTAGTTCTTCCACTTTTTTTTTAAAGATTGGATTCATATCAAACATTTATTGTAGCCTAATTATGTACAGTAATGCATCGTATGCAATATTGGTGAACAATTCAACTTAAAAAGTGAAAATATTTTTTAATTTAAATACAAATTCGATAAACGTCGCAATGTATCGGTCCATCTTAAATAAGTCAATGGTTTTGCGGCAATTAACAACTTGACTTTTCTTGTTAAAAGTTGAATTTTAACATTATGGGGGGGGTAATAAGTGAATTTTACAGCGTTCTCGAGACTTAACAGGAGCAAGAAATTCTTCACGGATCTGGACAGAACAAAAAAAGTCCTTTAATAGGAAGCTGTGCTTAGCTTAAGTTGTAACATATATAAATGTAAGTAGAAAAAAAAAAAAAAAAAAAGAAACAGCAAATGTTAATGTAGTGAGGATCACAGCACTGTCTGTGGGCCTCCAATCAGGTTAGAAAAAGGTGGGTAGTACGCGCCGGCTCTGAGCAAAATGCTTAAAATGAGAGAAAGGGAAAGAATTCTATTAGCTAGTCTGAATCACATTGTTACTCATTGGTTAAATTAATTTTACTTTCATTAGAAGTTTATAAGCTAATCGTTCATGCAACAGATACCATTTCTTGATTCTGTCTATCGACAGACAACAGCAGCCACTCTTATTTTGAGGGGTAGACGGTTCCTAATACCATTGTTTTGTTTTATCCTTGGTTTACATTTTGAGTTTCTTTTCTGGGTTCATCTCCCCACCCCCATCATTTCAAATATGAAATGATTATGTCATGTTTTGGTTGGGGGGGGGTAGTAGGTTCCCTGTGAATATGCGGCATTGTGGCGTGTGCAGGATTGAGAAGTGTAGGAGGAGTTCTTGTGGTGAATATGTTATTGTAATGAATGAATAGGTCGTGATTATGGTTGAATAGGAAAGTCAGTGAAAGACCAGCCTTTCCCTGTTTCCCCTTCGCCCATATGCCACAATTTTGTATTTATATATATATAAAAATATATATATATATATATTTTCTCTATTAAGCCATGTACACGCAGTTTTGTACGTGACTGGATTTCGGGGATAAATAATAACATTAAAACTTTGCTTAGTTTTGGCACAGGACTACAAATATGGAGGGTCAAATACACTATTCAATCGAAATGGTCAAGCAGATTAACAATTGACAAACCCCAAGACACACATTGTCTCAAAATGTTAGAAAACAAGTTTACTTACTTCTCGTATTAAGAACCAAGAGACGTAATGACTCCAGCATTTATTTCCCACCCAGGGAATATTTATACTTACGCCTACTCAAACAATTCGGTAACCGCAAGCAGCAGAGAGAAAAAGTCTCCTCTTAAACGAGAGAAATTGATGTGGACAGAATTTTGCATGAGATTGGAAGGTTCTATTTTAAATAAAAACAGCCATGAGATTGACAAGTAGCTTAATTCTAATGACCCTAAAAATGGCATAAACACAATGTGTGTGTGTGTGTGTGCGCGCGTATATATATATATATATATATATATATATATATATATATATATATATATATATTATACACAAACACAAAGTAAAAGTTCTTATATCGGAATTTCAGAGTAGTTTGGGTAGTGATTTTCCAAGCGTAGCTTAGATGTGACACAAGGCCGAAAGCAGGGGACACCCAGTGAGGATCGAACTCACTACTCAGTCGTAATTATTCTAGCGAGACAAGCTTGCTAACCATTACACCGCCTTGAGGTGCCCAAATAGTAGTTTGGGTATGAGGACGGGTTCGGATATAATGTGGCATATGTAATATAACTTAACAAAACTAAAGAACTTATCGCAATACATGAAAAATTAAGTGTCTGACGAAAGTAAATATTAATTTACAATGTATAATGTTCAATAAGTTTTCTTTTCAGTTGTCTTTCTAATTTCTTTTTCTCATTTCACTGTTCGAGTTTTTAAAAGTAAAGCATTTCTGCAACTTACGTGGACTTGTACATTGTTTTTTTTTCTCCACGAATTTGATGACCTTATCAATAGCTTTCTCTACTGAGTCCCATTCTTTTTCATCATTCATATTTTCACCATTATCAGAGGAATTTGGTTCTTCCTCTATCTTTTGACAATCCAAAGCATTTGGAAGTGATTCTACCGTTGAACTCTTGTAATTCGTTAGCGTCTTCATTTATCCATTCTTTCTAAAGTCATCCGAAGTGAGGGTATTTAGTGGATCATCTTCAACTCCAAGTTTTAGTGTTTCGTTCAGATTCTACAATGTGTCAGATGAGCTTTTGTTATTGGCCATTTTTTTCGATAATCTCTAATTTCTGACGTAACGTGAAAGAGTTTCCTTTCTTTTTTCTTCCAGTTTAAGTTTCTTCTGTGCCAGAGATTATGGGTTGAGAAATTTTTAGTTACTAACAATTATTTGCGAAGAAAAGAAAAAAATATTAGAACGTAGCATATTCCTACAACATCTAAATGGCAACACTGGGAAGTTCTTATATGATGACATACTATATATTAGTGGTGGCATCCTACCTGTTCGCGTGAACCGGTCATTGGATTATCTGAAAATAATCTTATATATTAATAGTCTAGATAAAATGTTATTTACGCTATGCCCGCGCGCACGCCCAGTGAAACCCTAATAAACATACGCCCCACTCAACACACGACACACCTGAGTTCTCTGTTAACAATTTCTGTGATTACGTTGAAAACATAACGAGAAATAAACATAAACATGTTGTACCAAAAACTATCCAAAGAGCTTGTATCAGAAAACAAAAAAAAAAAAAAACAAAACAAAAAAAAAAAAACACAGTTCACAAATTAAAGCCAAATTTTTACAATTATGAGAAAACATCTCTCTAACTACACATCAATTTTCGTTTAGCTAAATCATACACACGCCGCACTCTAGTCAAAACAAATTTTAAAACAAACGCAAATATACCGGAGTTCTGGGCATTATCGACATGACTTTCGCTTGCCACAGATGTCTACAACTACATCCATGCGTTTCCCTTCTACGGGATATAAGAGAAGCCAGGCAGAGGAGAGAGAGAGAGAGAGAGACACACACACACACACACACACACACAGAGACTCACGCGTGCGCGTACCATAGAGTCTACACGAGAGCATGGCTGACTGCCCGTCCGACCGACCATTAGGCTGTGGAAACAACCTCCTGTGAACACAGAGAACGAACTCGACTATCAATGCGACAAGCCCAAACCGATAGACAACAAGCAGTCAGCCCGGTTAAGCCTACTCCTTTTTCACGCTCTCATTTCACACCTTGTACACCGTACATTTGAATGCTACACTATACGACTTACCAGAGACATTTTCATATCTTGTAAATGAAAATAAATCTTTGGTCATTTCCCCAAATCAGTGTCTAATTCGTTTTTTTTACTCCAACACATTTCTACCTTGGATCAAGCTAAAAATATAATTAATACCATTGTTGTCATTTCTGTAGAGGCTAAAAGATTGTTTTCAGTGATGAACATAATTTATTCTAACAAAAGAAATCGACTTGAATTTAAAAATATTGCAAATCGTCTAGTCATAAATTTGATACATCTTTCATTGGATCTTTGGCAATCCAGTTTGAATGTGGCTAAGAAAGCCTAACACAGCTGATGACACTTGAGAAAAAGCATAATGCTTCTGAATATAATAAAGAACAGAATTTCAATCTAGAAATATCTTAAATAAATGTTTTTTATTAAATTATCAAAATGTTTTAATTCTTTTTGATACTATAAAGTGATTTGTTTCCATTCTCAGACTAACAAGAAAATAAGCAGAATAGGTTTCTAAAGATTACCTCCCTTTATAGAAGTGGTTCTTGGAAATTTGGGATGCCATTATTGGCAGTAATGCGGTGAGTACAAAATAATCCAACTCCCTTTACCCAATCCCTTCAAATTTGGGTGAACTGAGGTAAAAGACAAAAAAGAAATTCATGAGCCTATGTGAAATTTTCTTTGGACCAAAGAAAACTTTGACTTCACAGAGATTAACTGAGAAAAAAAACAAGAAAAGTTTAGTAAACCGGATGTTGGATTATCCAAAAATAATCTTATAGCCAATGGTTTAGGTAAAATATTAGTTATGCTACACTCGCTTGCACAACTAGTTAAACTGTCAGGAATTAACACCCACTCAACTCATGACACACATGAGATCTCTGTTAATGATTTCAGTGATTATGTTGAAAACGTAATAAGAAATTACCTTAAACATATTGTAACAAAAATTATCCAAAGAGATAAAAAATATAATTAATACTATTGCTGTAAGTTCTGTACAAGCTGAAGGGAGGGTTTCTGTGATGAACATAATTTATTCTGACAAAAGAAATCATCTTCAAGTTAAAAATGTGGTGAATCTTCTAGTCATAAATTTGATATGTCTTCCATTGGATCTTTGGGACTGCAAGTGATCCAGTTTGAATGTGGCTAAGAAAGCATAAAACAGCTGATGACACTTGAGACAAAAAGCATCATGTTTCTGAACAGACATATAATGAGAACAGAATTTCAATCTAGAAATATCTTAAATAAGCAGAATATGTTCCTAAAGATTACCTGCCTTTATAGAACCGGTTCATGAAAATTGAGGATGCCATCACGATATATATATATATATATATATATATATATATTAAATATCGCACAGTGTGATAACAGAAGATCCGTCGATGAAATAGTGTAAGAAACTGGACGAAAACATTTTCCACATTATATATATATATATATATATATATATATATATATATATTGGAAAACGATATATACATTTTTATATATTAAGAACAATTTGGGGGGAAAGATGTATGACAAAATGGAAAAAAAAGTTTTCTTGTAACATCTTTTAATCCCTTAGGACTTCATCAGACTAAGGTTGTTTATGTTGGTGCGATTACACAGGAAGGAGAGACACTGGCAATTTCAAATTTAAGTTTTTAATGTGTTTTGGGTTCTATAATCTAGTCGATTTCATTTAGATTCTTTTTGTTTTATTTCCATCACCTTTGTTATTAAATATCGCACAGTGTGATAACAGAAGATCCGTCGATGAAATAGTGTAAGAAACTGGACGAAAACATTTTCCACATTGTCATATTTTTCTCCGCATATAGAGTGATTTATTAAGCGCAGCTTAGCTGTGGTACAAGGCTGAAAGTATCGAGCACCCAGTGAGGATCGCACTCCCTACTCATTCATAATTGATCTAGTCAGACAAGCTTGTTAACTACGTTGAAGTACCCAATATATATATATATATATATATATATATTCGATAGAAGCTACATATAGTTTCCCCCCTTTAAAAGGGTCTTCATCAGAGTTGTTACTGCTGATGGAATTATATATATATATATATATTAGGAGGTGTAGAACTGTTGCCCCAAGTCACTTCTTCATGTTTGAGGAGATTATGATATCACGTAGCAGTTGAATGCTTTTTTCTTTGTTCTAATGATATTTTTCTGTCTCTTAATACCCTCCTTAACTTTTGGAATGTATATGGTTCTACAGAAGGATGCTGAGGATAACATAGAACAAACATGTGAAGTACAATGAAATTTTAGAGAAAATGCAAACAAAAAGGAAACTTATACTGAATATCAGGAAGAGACAGTTGAAATTTCTGGGCCACATAATGAGGAAGAGGGACTTAGAAAATCTGTTATTCACAGGACAGATTGAGTGGAAAAAGGGACAAAAGAAAACACCGCATAAAATACTTGACGGGCTTGAGAAAAGGGATGGCGGAATAGGGTTTAGAAATAAAGAAAAGACATAATTTATTAAGAGCTACAAAGGTCAGGAAATCGTGGAGAGCCATTACCAACTACATCCTGAGGGAACACAGCACATGAAGAAGAAGAAGAAGGTGGAGGTGGCAAAATGTAAACGAAAATATCAGTTATAATTACGCATCGAGAGAGAACGCTGGTGATATAGCAATGCAAAAAAAAAAAAAATTGCTAAGAATGGTGAAAATATAAGAACCTTGATGCAAATTTACCGTAGATAACTCAGCAATCAGTGCATCTTCTATACATTTTCACCTCAGTAAATTACGTTTTCCTTCAGTTAAGGCAGTATCTTTAAGTCGAAATTAATGGCAGATTCATGACGATGAACGACTGATGCATTGAGTATTTTGTTTTATAAAAGAGCTCTTCTGTGTTCATATAATCTTCTTTAAATTCCTCGAAGTTTCACTAATGTATATTTGTGACAATTATTACAATCTAGAATGTAAATTTTTGCTTCAGCATATATATATATATATATATATATATATATATATATATATTACTTACAAAAGAGTTGGAAAGAAAAAGAAAAAACTCTAAATGAATTCTGTTAGATAAAAAAAAAAAATGAAAGAAAATTCTAGAATCCCCAGCACCACTCATTCGTGCGCATGTGTAGTTGCACCCACATAACAAATTTAGTTCGATAAAATCTTGAGGGACGAAACGCGCCACAAGTAAACTTTTTCCAGAATCAATATATATATATATATATATAAGGTTGGTGCAAAAATAATGACGTATTAATGTCGTTTTTTGACGTTAAAAATACGTCAAAAAACGACATTATTACGTCATTATTTTTGCACCAACCTTATATATATATATATATATATATATATATATATATATGGAAATGAGTATATCTCTATCTGTACGACCTGGAGATTGTGAGATAGACACTTAATTATGGTGTTAATAAAACAGTGCTCAGTTTAATACAACAGAGTAAGTATATATTAATAAATATGCATACTATCCGTCAGTGATAGCACTACTCGGAGTTTCATGCATAACGCAATCTTCAGGTGCTGGGTAGAGACTGGCTGTTACATAATTTAAATTTTGATAAAAAAAAATCTGGTTAGCGCAATGATGGCGTAGTCCATATATTATACAGGGATATTTTAAAAATATATGTTGCATTTAAAATAGACGGGATTTTTATCTAGATACTTAAGAGGCAAGCTTCATGTCGTACATATGCCGACATACTCAATTCCATATTATATATCTCAGCAGGTTGCTATGCGTTTACGATATATCAACCGTTGAGTTATTTAATGTCGAAAGTTATTTTTTTTAATAATCGATAGATAAACAATTGACGGATTTATACTCAAGTCTCGGTAATCTTTGGCCGGGTTTTATAGTCGAGTCTTTCGTTAATCTTTGGCCGGGTTTTATAATCGAGTCTCTCACTAATCTTTGGGTGCCTTTTATACTCGATTCTTTAGGGAAATTTTGGTCAGGTTTTATACTTAAGCCTCAAAACATTCACCTAGAAAATATCTCCGCAGTGGAATATATCTACATATGCCTCGTCAAGTTAATAACCTGTTATTTTGATGAAATTAGCTTAAAACCTGACAATTCTTTTTTTTTTTGTAGCTCTGATGCTTTGTTATATCGTTAATTCTTTGATATCGTCATTAATCTGAAGCTCTTGGACATACCATCATATCATCTGCTTGATGGATAACTCTTGAAACGCTAATATGGAAATATTCCTGTTTGGATTATATCCCAGAAGACATTTTGCGTTGTTTCTGGGTACCCCATCCCAATGAAAGGATCAGGTTTCTTTTCTTGTGTGTAAATTAGGCAATTTATAACAGCACAGACAATACCTCATGGTCATGTAACGTCGACATATCAGTGTATGGAATTGTTACGTGACAAATATTGAGCCAAAATCTAATGAAATATAAAGATATGTCTCCTGTTTTTGAAAGTCTATCGCCGGATCGAAACCAATAAAGCCAGTATCTATTTTATTAAAAAAAAAAAAAAAAATTAAACGGAGAGAAAAAAAAGACAAGTATCACAAAAGGAAAGACTTTTTTTGGTGATGTACAATTAATTCATTATTGATTATTTTCTTTTCAATTTTCAATAGTCATCACGCTCCAGTTGATAATTTCTCGACTGATAAGTAGTGTGGCTGAAAATATGGAATGAATTTATAGTTTCTTCTCTGTGGGCCACTTGATTAAACTGGGTAATGTCATTGAATATAGTGTCGTCTGCATTCAATCATGGACATGAGGCGTAAAGAAATACAAGTATGAAAAAATGTTACGAACAAAGGGAGAGAAGTGAGACTGCCTAGAATGCTAGAAAAAAAATGATAAAAAAAAAAAGGAAGCAGACTTAGATAAAGAGAGCCAAAGAGACGTAACTGGTTATGGAACTATGTTTATTAAGCTTCTCCCTCAGACTATCACTACTGTAGTGATTTCGATGTCCAGTGAATCTCTTACAATTATAGTTATTTTCCAAGCGTAGCTTAGATGTGGCACAAAGCCGAAAGTATGGGGCACCCAGAGAGGATCGAACTCACTACTAAGTCGTAATTTTTCTAGTGAGACACGCTTGCTAACCATTACACCACCTCGGGGTGTCCTATCATTCTTACAATTGTTATTTATTATGTATAAAAATACATAATTAGGACACAAGGCCAAAAAGGGTTATCTTATACCTAGTTAATCTGATTCACGACCCATTCACACATTACAATTTCCACATCCAGCATAAAAACTCGTCCGTCACTAATCAATCCTCCATACATAATAATATCGCATTCTCTCAAGGGGGACCTACAAAAGGAGTCCCATGCCATAAATATCTCTCTTACAATTATAGGCTTGTACCAGTTCAAGCTTACTAAATATCAATAACACGAGCAACTTATGCAGATCAGTACAATCTGGAAGAGGTTAACTCTTTGCCGTCCAATTATAGCAAGCAAGTTACTGTAGTAGACCATTACGACTGCAGTGATTTCGATTCTTAATCGACACTCAACGCTTTTAGCCTTGTTCCAAACTAAGCTAAGTCTAATAAACAGATTTTTGAGTGACTTATTAAACGGCTTATTTTGTCATTTAGTAAGCACTGACATCACAATATTAACAAAGCATACTTTAATACGTTACAAGGCAAATTGAGAAGATTAAGTTGTGCTAAAATGCACAAGGTGGGTTAACCATCTTGACTTGAAACTCAGCATTCAAAGTTACGGGTTTTACCTCGACTAGCAACACTTGTGGTAAGTGTGAAGCTTTTTGGCCGATAGATTCTTTAGCCTTCTTCAAGTATATTATTCATCCATTCGGTATAGGTTCGAGCAGCATCGCTCTCCCCCTCCTGTTTTCGTATTTCGACTAAAATCAAATGTGACGACGGATACAACATCGACCAACACATGCTCATACCTTATCAAATACGCAATGATTTGAATATTTAAAACTATTGAAGCAGACACGTTATACTACCAAAGTGTTCAGCCATTTAATATTAAAAAAATAACCTACCTAGGGCAATGGTGAATTGGTCCCTTTCAAAATAATTCCATTGCTATATAACGAATTCCACTTCTCTTCAAAACATTTGTCAAATTTCTCTTTTGGGATTGTTATCAATTGTCTTGTCTGGGTATGACGATAACCTACGTTCGACAGCAAGGCCTCTGATCAAGAGGTTTTGAGGAGTGTGGAAACACCTTTTAATTGTTGGTGTTCCCAGTAGTGGTAGCACCTGTTAGGATCCCAGCTATGGACAAATGGTTAAACCACAAACCCGTCTGCGTCCTGGGTAAGACGATAAACTACATCCAGAGTCCTTGGTAAGACGATAAACTACGTCCAACAGCAAGGCCTCTGATCAGGAGGTTTTGAGGTGTTGCCAGGTCTAACCTGACCTGGGTGGTAGCACCTGTTAGGGTCCCAGCTATGGGCAAATAGTTCACCCCCAAACTGGGGTCAAAACACTATGAAAGTGTAGAAATAGGTTTTAATACAAGTAATACATCTTTGTAAAAGGTTATTACCAGCAATGAATTTTTGAAGAAAAAAAATATTACTAGCAATACATTTAAAAAATATTTTACCAGCAATATATTTTTGGTAAACATATTGACAGCAATGGATTATTGGAAAAAATACCAGCAATAACAATCTTGTCGGCATTAAATAATCCATACCGTAAAACAAGCCAAACCAAATCAAATCGTCTTGGCGGTTTCTCTCAATTGTTTCCACGGTGCGAAATCTATCAACTACCAACAGACTATTTTATTGGATTGAGTCATAAATAAATTCCGTTTTGGGAACAAACTGTAATTATGAATGCATCATACTAAATAATCTTTCCCTAAATATAACATGACAGGTGATGAAAAGTAGATTACTTACAACAATGTTTAACGCAAAAGATAATGAACTGACAAAGACAACTCCCCACAACCAACCTCAAAATATAATAATAGATAATATAGATCATAGATATCTATAACATAGATAATATCGTGCGTTGGTTTGGATCGTCATTCATTTAGAGTTCTTAAAAAGCAATGAAACACTAAATGTAAAAATGTACCTTTATACATCCAGTAGCTGCAATGTGTCCATAAAAATTTGGTCGAAAATCCACCTGCGCTCGTCGATAGTAAAAATATTACTCTCCTCAATGACATCTTAAGGCTACATACAGAAAAAAGAACAACTCTGGAATTCGGTTGGTCTGTTCTATTCCATCTGCCATATTCACCTAATCCTGCACCAGCCAATTACTAACTCTTTTCGATTGCTGCCAAATGATTTGATGGGGATAAACTTTCTTTAATGAAAACCAAAATTAAGAGATCGTTGAAAGCATTTTCATCTATCTATATATAAAATTATGTAACTTCCGTTAGTCCGTCTGTCCGTCCGTCCACCAAACTTCTAAAATAGCAATATATTGATAAATCAAAACCAGTTTTGGGGGAGAAGTGAAAACAGGTACAGTTGGTTTTACTAGGGGCATAGATTAGTACAATAAATTTTAATTATTTTTTAAAATTAAAATTTGATTATTTTACATACCACCACAATTTAAAATCAATGACTAAAATAATAAATACTTATTTAATAAAAATGCTATATTGCTTTTTGCATATCTTTTAAGTTTTTATATACAAGAATCCAGCTTCCAATTCGCTATACGTTTACGAGAACTTTAAACAAATCATAAAGCCAAACATTTCAAAAAGTTGGAATTTGTTCTCCAGAAATAAATATTTACGCATGGCGTATGTTGCATGCTCAAGAGTAAGAAATCCTAAGTATTTATTCTTAGCTGTTAAAAAGGAAAAGAAATTTTCTTAAAATATTTTTGTTTACCATGAAGTCCTATAAAATTAAATTAAAGAATTTTTTAAACCGCGAAGTAAGGTTTTTGTCAAAGTATTTTTCTAAACAAATCATCTTATTTAAATGTCATCGATTGGTTTGCGAAATTGAACGAAACGTAGAGTTTGTAATTCTCGACAATCATATAAGCGATAACTTCGACAATACTAAATACTGCGAGGACTTGCAAAACAATTCTAGTATAAAGAAAATACTGCTGAATTTTATTCAAAAGGAATGGAAGAGATGCCTGGTTAGGGACAACAATTCATTGGAGATAATGGTGAATATATAATTAAGCTTTGATTAAAGACAAGCTCTAAGGAAGCAGTTTTAGAGGCTTGCAAATTTTTTTTTTATTTCTTTTCCATCCAGAAAGTAATTGCTCCATATGTGAACAACCTACTCGTCAGATCAAAGATTGTGAATGTGAGAGTCCCTCCAGGACGTGCGTGATCATTGCTCTCCTCAATTTCCTGACCTTTTTAAATTTTTGCAATCTCTCCTAACCCCTGTTTTGCAGACTATTTACCAAAGCACGTTAGATAGAACATGCGCTGATTTCCCTTGTCTCTCTTGTCTTCATTACGTCTTGTTAGTCTAAAATATTCTTAGCCCCCTTTCCTAATTATATTTCCAAGAAATTTTAACTGTTTCTTTCTTATATTGAATATAAGTATCCTGTTTCCATGTGACAGTCACACAAATTCATCATCATATATATATATATATATATATATATATATTAGGTTGGTGGAAAAATAATGACGTGATAATGTAGTTTTTTGACGTTAAAAAATATGTCAAAAAACGACATGACTACGTCATTATTTTTGCACCAACCTTATATATATATATATATATATATATATATATATATATATATATATATATATATAGATAAGTATAGGATTGGTGTATACGGAATAAATTCCAATAACCAACAAATACTATTCTTAAAAGAGTGCTCAATACAGAGTAGAGCAAATATAATTATTTATTCGAAAATTACAACATAAATATGTTATAAAATCACTACAAAGATAGGCATTTTGTTTCAACACTTCTGGTATCTTAATAAGTGATGGTCACTAAAAATAGCCATTTTGTTTCAACACTTATAGATAGATAGAGGTGGATAGATAGATAGATGTAGACAGATAAATGTGAATAGATAGATGCGAATACATAGATAGATGAAAACAGATAGCCACATCAATACGTCTAAAGTCTAGTTACGATAAAGGACATTTTATACAACAAATATATATTTTTCAACATAATTCCTTTCTTTGTCAACTCTTCTCCATTTATCGTATAGGTCAATTTTTATTTAGTTAAAATTTCTGTGTAATTCAGGCGATATATATAATTAGTTATTCGAAAATTATAACATAAATATGTTATAAAATCACTACAAAAATTCTACATTCAACACCATCACTTGATAAGACACCAGCTATCCGGATCTATCTATTCACATCTATCAAGTAAGAATTGAGAGAGAAAGAGAAATATAAAGAGATAGAGAGATAGTGAGAAAGGATTAAGAAAAGAGAGAAATAAATAAAAAATGACAATTAGAAAGACAATATGGTACAAATAACCCAAATGAGTGATGTTAGTCCGAAAGAAGAAACGATGTTTTCTCAAAGTTGTTGTTTTTGTTAATGAGAGAAAATTCAAAACCAGGCTGAAGCCCTATCGCAACATTCATTTGAAATTAAGGCTAATTGTCGGCTTTGGATTCATTTTTTATCGAAGTAGGTTATAAAATAATCAAGGTTTATTGCAAATCGATAAAAATATCCAACGACTGTGTGTTCTCATTTCTCTGCGAGGCGCAAAATTATTATGGGTAGAAGGAGTCACATATTAACCCTTCTTTTTGTCTATTTTATTCAAATTTTGTTGTTTTCTTCCTTACAATTGTATTGTCAATATTTGTCTTCTTTTTAATTGTTTTTATATTGTCGATTCAGTCACATTTTTAAACATTATTTTTTTAATTCTATTTTGATTGGAATTTTCATTTTGAAAGTAAAATGGTACAGATAGACTTATTAAAAGCCGAAAACATTCCCACCTTACATTTAGGACGACTTGAGTGAGCTGGAAAACACGGCAAATTGTCACTAGACAGATGGATTTTCTTAGATGAAACTAGCCAGAGAAAATTCTAAAATTTGAATATTTGTCTCAAATACTAATCCGAAAATACTCCTATTCTTGTTTTTAAATATTTTAAAAAGGAACATATATATATATATATATATATATATATATATAAGTGAGAAAGTTTAAGGATAAGAAAAAACGACTCTCCATAAACTGGCGGACTGAAAAACAAACAAAAAAACAAAAACAAAAAAGGGGGCTAACCAGTTATAGTTACTTGTTTTCAAAACCAATTGAGGACAAAAACTGGTAAATATGTGCACATTGACTAAAAAAAAGGTAGAAGAAAAATACTACTAGCAGTATAAATCAGACAGATTATATTTAAACCCAGCAGTCATTCCTTTTGCTTTGAGGGAAGGCTGCTTAGACTTAATATACATGGTGTCAAAAATTCTCAGATGATAATCCAAATGAATTTTTCTGTTTATGGTGAAAAGAAAACCATGATGAAAGACAATGCACAAGTCAGATTATTTATTAAGTATTCTATAATCATAGAACCAGAAGTATTAACAAGCATATGCAAATTTTCATATTGCTCTTGAGGGATGTTAGCTGGTTATATGATGATCAATTCTAGTTTAAAACCTTTGATTAGTTCTGCCAATATAGTCATCATCACACTGACATTTGTAATTATAAATCACTGAACTAGCTTGATGGGGTGCGACATAGGTTGGGAAGTAAAACATAGCAGGGGATTTATATACTATAACATTCAATAAAAAAAAACTCTTCAAGAATAGGCATTTTAAAAGTCTATATAAATATATAATAAAATATAAAACAAAGAGCGGGGAAGAGCAAAGGTAAGAAAAATATACTTACTGTAAAGTGTGTGTGGGCGGGGGGGTGTAAAAAAAAAAAAGAGAACGTACTTATCGACCCAGGCTTTTCTTTTTTTTTTTTTTAGTAATTTCTTTGTTATATTTTTTCTATCCACTACTTTATGGTAAGTAATTTCTTTTCTTCTGCTCTGCTTTTCCAATCCATTTTTTTATTTTTATATATTTGTGTATGTATTTATATATATATATTTTCAAATACCCATTTTTAAAGCTTTTTATAAAATTTTGTACCCCCAACAGATTATTTATCTCATATTTTTCAGAGGTCAACCAGCGAACTGTGTCGAACGAATTGGGTTAGCTGACCTAAATCGACCGAGAAAATATATTCTCACACAGAAAACGACTACTTACGAGTGCTGAACTATTATGTGATATCAATCCTCTTGTATGACATTGAATATTGTGTAATCTCACCACAAATTAAGAGAAAACTGGAAGCAACAGAAATGTGGTTCTACAGAAGGATATTGAGAATTCCATGAACGGAGAAACAAGTAACGAAGAAATTTTTAAGAAAAATTTCAGTAGAAACTAAGAAAAAAGTAATGAATTGCTATGTGACATCAATCCTCTTGTATTACAGAGAACGCCGGATAATCTCACCACAGACTGAAAGCAACAGAAATGTTGTTCTACAGAAGGATACTGAGAATTCCACGTGAGAGAGCGACGAAAAAACAAAGAAATCTTAAGGAAAATTATGTTATAAACAAAGAAAAGCATGGTGGAAAAACTATGTGATATCAATCCTCTTGTATGACAGTAAATGCTAGACAATTTCCCTGCAGATAATGAGGAAACTGAAAGCAACAGAAATGTGGTTCTACAGAAGGATACTGAGAATTCCATGGAGGGATCGAGTAAGTGAATGTTAGCTTATCGGCCAAGTGAAGAATCAGTCCCCACAAGAAGGCATTTTGGTCATCCACCATAATTGATAGGACAAATGATCCATCTCCAATATATTTATCAAGTCTATCAAAGCATAGGAAAGATATTAATCCATTTTTCTCTTCCCAGCTATGGGTAAAATAGCAAGACATATTGGGCTCTAAATCCTTGGTTGGCAACAAGGAGAAGTATAACACTAAATTCAAACCAGCATAGAGAGGGTTGGGCACCGTCAGGATAACTTACCCAAGACACCCCACTGTTACTAGGGCTGTGGTATATATGGCGCACTGTCAACCATAATGAGTATCATGACTCGTCGTGGTGAAAGTCAAAATGATAGAATTCCAGAATTCCGATAGATTTCAGCCAGACTTCTGATATATTTTGAACAGCGTGCAAGCTAGGCTGAAGTGTGCATAGAGTTGTAGTAGTAGTTGTCTCCCAGAGCTTAAAGACAATCATCAAATAGCATGATAAGGCTTACGGTCACATCACGTTGACACACCGGTTCCCGTACGATCACCGAAGTTAAGCAACGTCGAATTTGGTTAGTAACTATAATGGTGACCGTTTGGGAATACCAGGTGCTGTGAAGCTTTGAAGGACGGCGTGATGTAATGGATAATGGCTCGGAATTGTTAATCGGAGAGCCGAGTTCTAGTTGAGTTCTTTATTTTCACTCACATGCAAATACCCTTTGGAAAACTATGAAACCACCTCTTCTCCCCAGCTATGGATTAATTAGTAAGATTTGTATCACTAAATCATTATTACCACAAAAATTTCTTAAAATCTAATATTATCTTCTGGCTTTAAATAACCTGCAAAGGACACATGGCCCAGTGGATAAAGGCGTTGGTTAGATCCAGTGACAACACCCAAAGAGTTGTGAGTTCATTACCTGGTTAAGGCAGTGGAAAATTTGGAGAGGGGAATTAACAGGAGATAACTGATAACTGACATCCATTAGACATGACACGTGGAACTAGAACAGTATACCCCAGCGAACGAAATAAAAGGTTCAGTTCGACATTCCAACGGACTGAACAAGGCCAGAGCGTACAACGGCCGAAACGTTGTGATAAATATGGCAATAAAGATGAGGACGATAGTCCGTATAATGTAAATAGTGTACATAATACCTCATCTCAGAAATATAGACAGATACTAAAGGATCGGATAAATATAGCAACAAAGATGAGGACGATAGTCCGAATAATGTAAATAGTGTACATAATACCTCATCTCAGAAATATAGACCAACCTGAAAAGGGTTGATAAGCCGTGAATCAACCTATCAAAAAACATCATCAAATCGGCAGTTTTTCAACAGGTGAGGAATGAAATAGAAATTAGCGTGGTAAAAGAAAGCTCTGCATATGCCATCTTGAAAACGAGGAAGGTACACCTCAACAGAAAGTTCTCCGAGCTGCGTTTCTTTAGGGCGTAGGTGTTCATGACTTTCCACAACCTCCTCTTGTTTGTAACTCTTAGCAACGTTTCTCCTTTGCCAAGCCCCACGCTATTCACTTACCAATATTCGATCCAGCCCGCTGCTTTTCTCTACAACTTTTGTCTTTCATATCTAATGCGAGTGTCAAATTCTCCAAACCCTCTTTCCTCATTATGTGTTTATGAAATTTCAGCTGTCTCTTTCTTACTTAGAGTATGTGTACCTTTTGTTTCAATTTTCCTGAAGACTTCGTTGCTTACAGGCTCCGTTCATGGTACACTCAGTATCCTTCTGTAGAACCACATTTCTATTGCCTTCAGTTTTCCCTTCATCTGAGAGGGGGTTGTCCAGCATTTGCTATCACACAAAAGGATTGATATTAGATAAGAGTTCAGCACTCTTAACCACATGGCGAGAATGGGAGAAACAGTGGAACTGCTGACTAAATCCTGCGACAATCAGACAAACAATCAGACCGACAGCGAAGTAATTCTTTAGACCAGTGACAGTAGTACTATCGATTAGGCGAGGCTGATCGATCGGAGTTAAAATCCTTTTTTAAGCCGTTAAAACGTGGGAAGAGTAGATACACTCTTGAGACATTTATAACCAAGAAAGGCAAACAAAGCAACCGTCGGTCGCTATTGCTAGCTGCCTTCGACATAATTTCAAAATCCTGGAAACCGTCAGCAATAATTAATTGTGGTGAGCAGCCGGTGACCACTCGGGTGTGCTTCGATATTGGGACCGAAGATCTATTCAAATCTTAGGGTGGCGAGATCCGTCTGTTTTACCGGGATGGAAGGCCCAACAGATAATATACAATTATTCGGCAAGAAATATTTGCATTGTGGATTCTGATATAACATCAATAATGTCTCTCTGTGCTCAGTAAAGTGGAGTGATGATCTTTTGTTTTTTAAAAGATAATCGCACTAGATATTGTGTTATAGGCAAATACCGATGTAAATGCGTGGATACTTGTATGAACAGAAGGAATTCTTGTGTGGTAATATTAATGTCGATAGATATCCTATCAATCAATTTGTCTATGGCAAAGAAACGTACAAATAATTTGGTTGTCACTGGATAAAATAGGCCAATTCAGAATATACTTCGGCTACACAAGGTAAATTAAGTTCTTCAGTGAATATTAGTTTAATTGCCTCTAACACTAAATATGCTATCACTTCCTTCACTGTCTCCCGACTTATATATCACCATGTCTCATGATGTTCGATATCGATTTATCTATCATCACATGATGTTCAGGATTTACCTATCTTCACATTACATAAACTTCAGTATCTATCTAACTAATGATGGTCATTATCTATCTAATGATGCTCAGTATCTATCTACCTATGTATCGATGCTCAGTATATATCTATCTATCAATCTATCAATCGATGCTCAGTATCTATATCTATCAATCGATGCCCAGTATCCACCTATCTATCTATCGATGCTCAGTATTTATCTACCTATCTATCAATCGAAGCTCAGTATTTATCTATCAATCGAAGCTCAGTATTTATCTATCAATCGAAGCTCAGTATTTATCTATCTATCAATCGAAGCTCAGTATTTATCTATCTACCTAGCTATCTAGCAATCGATGCTCAGTATTCATCTATCTATCTACCTAGCTATCTATCAATCGATGCTCAGTATTCATCTATCTACCTAGCTATCTATCAATCGATGCTCGGTATTTATCTATCTATCTACCTATGAATCGATTCTCAGTATCTATCTATCTAGCTATCTATCAATCGATACCCAGTATCCATCTATCTATCAATCGATGCTCAGTATTTATCTATCTACTTAGCTATCTATCAATCGATTCTCAGTATCTATCTACCTAGCTATCTATCAATAGATGCTCAGTATCTATCTATCTACCTATCAATCGATGCTCAGTATCCATCTATCTACCTATCTATCTATCAATCGATGCCCAGTATCCATCTACGTAGCTATCTATCAATCGATGCCCAGTATCCATCTATCTATCTACCTAGCTATCTATCAATCGATGCCAAGTATCCATCTATCTATCTACCTAGCTATCTATCAATAGATGCTCAGTATCTATCTATCTACCTAGCTATCTATCAATCGATGCCCAGTATCCATCTATCTATCTAGCTATCTATCAATAGATGCTCAGTATCCATCCACCTATCAATAGATGCTCAGTATCCATCATCTATCAATAGATGCTCAGTATCCATCATCTATCAATAGATGCTCAGTATCCATCATCTATCAATAGATGCTCAGTATCCATCTATCTATCAATCGATGCCCAGTATCTATCTATCTACCTAGCTATCTATCAATCGATGCCCAGTATCCATCTATCTACCTATCTATCAATCAATCGATGCTCAGTATCTATCTAATGATTCTTAGTATTTATCTATGTATCTGATGATGCTCAGTATCTATTTATCTATCCTGATGTTTCGAATGTCATGGATTAGATACCTAGTATCGTGTAGGCCCCCCTTTATTACAGTGACGTGTGGTAATTCAACGTCGTATCGATTCCACAAATGGTTGGAATGTCTTTGGAAAAATACTGTGTCATACGGTCTGTTGTTCTCTGATATATGTAGACGAAGAATGTAACACGCTAAGAGGCCTCTACAATCACCTCCCATAAATTCTCGATTGTTCTCATGTCGGGCGAACGCAGTTGTCACAGTATTCATCGAAAGACTAGTATTCTCTTCAAATCAATTCTGGGCAAGTTGTGTCCGATGACATGTTGCGTCATTCTGTTCATTGTTTGGTGTATACGCAGATCATGAATCGGCGCAAATGATCACAAAGCAGTGTAACGTAGACCTCAATGAAGTTGTGCGGATTAGCATACCAAATCCGTGTCACGTGGACACACTCCACACCATTAGGAAACAACCATTAGCTTGCCCAAATCCTACCATCTGCTGCTGTTAAAGGTTGGCTGGAGCTGCTGTTGCTGCCTGCCGACTGGAACTGTTGCTGGTGAAGAACGGCTGGACTTGCTGCGGCGGGCCGACTGTGTCTGGAACACATACTGCACTTTGATTACAGAAATCTTGGCCATAGATTGTTGTCTTCGATTAATTTTTTTATGCAGTCAGTTACACGTCAGTGGCCGGTCCTCTTAGGTGAAATATCTTCTTCTGGCTGTTTTTTTTTTTTTAAGTGTGGGAACGCCGACAGGACATGCCAGTCTTCCAGGGTCCAATAAACGTTGCGTTTAGGGTCGTAGAGTTTTACACGGACACCATGGTAGGAATTCTGTTTCTATATCAAATGTAAGCTAAAGAACGTTGAAGTAGTTTGTTGGATAAGCATCTGGTACCACTATCTCTGGCTACACCTATTTTTATGTCTGTCCGTCTATCTTCGAGGCTGAAACATAATTCATTTCGCTTCGCCCGTTACTGTTTCAGCGTGCGAATCTTCCTCTGGCGCAACACTATCTTCCTATGTCTCTCGCAGTCAAAATATTGGTGGTGTTCTATAACAGTTTTTTTTTTCATGCTTGCAGCCTGACATGCTCTTTATCGTGTAAAAACATATGTTTGACTTCTCATATTTACTTACACGGAAATGCGATTTTCAAATTAAGGCCTTTCATCTGGAAAGATCAAGACGACGTGAAAAGATGATTTTAAAATGAAAACCGACAAAAAGTAAAAGGGGTAAAAAAAAAATTAAAGATTTTCGGATAAACATTTCATAGTCTTCAAGTCGAATGCTGAGCAATTAGCAGCGACAGTGAAATTTATAAGCAAAAATATTATTTTTCAGAGATGTAAAAGGTAAACTGAGATAGACAAATCTGTTGAAAAAAATCACAAAGACAATGTCAAGAATGATAGAATTCATGGAAAGAAAGACAAAAAAAAAAAAAGAAAAAAAAAGACGAGAATTGATACGTCTGATATTTTTTGTGACGATGTCGACAATAACGAAGTTAGTAACAAAAACATTAATAACTTCGTTCATCAGCGATAATAACGAGATGGTCTGGTGTGAAAACAAAAATAAACCACCATCACCACAAACCAAATACCTCTGATGAGAAAATTCGTACAGAATGTGAAGGATGAACTAGGATAGCAAACTACTGGTCGGAAGATCACATGAGTGCGGGATTTTGTCAGTGATTTTTGTGATGGATTGCTTTTGTCTGAGTTTGAGATATAAGACAAAAAAAAAAATGAAAAAAAAAATGAAAAAAAAAAAAGAAAGAAAAACGGAGCTAAGAAAAAAAAGCCGTCCGCAAGAGTTTTGAAGAGTCAGCACGCTCTCTCGTATCCAGATTCCTTAGAAAAACTAACACGTACGTGTTAAAATGTGAATTCAAAGATTTGGCGTGACTTCCACTAACCATCTCCCGCTTGCTACCTGCTAGAATCTGTATTATCACATCTGCATCTCTCGTATAATAAAAAAAACGAATGATAATAAGAAATCGCCCTTCGTTGATACACAGCCTATGATGCGGCGTTGAGGCATGAAAAACTGAAGCAAGTGGCGACACGGAAGGCAACAAAAAGTAAATAATAATAAAGATAATAAAGGTGTCACTCAGACTAGCAAAAATACGCTTGATATAATGCAAACTCAATAACTTCTTTCTTTTATGTGACGTATCTTTTCAGCTTAACTTTCACACAAGGTCATAAACATGGCGAAATCAATTAGAATAAGACTGGCTACATAGAAGTTACAAGCAAGCAGACTATCCCACCAATGCCGAGTCATCCTCTATGATTTAGTCGGACAAAAAAACATTTCTCACGGGAAGATATATATCAGCGACACCCAACTCCAGACCTTCGACACACACCAACAATTTGCCTCAATGATAAGAAGTACACCCACCAAAAAATCTTCGATATCTCACCTAGGGAGGTCGATTTGGCTAAAGCTGAATAATTATAGTGGAGGCGCGGATGGTGTAATGGATAGTGAATTAGGCGAACCGCGTTTAATTCTCGCTCACTTCTTTTCATTCACCCTGTAGACCGAGTAAATAGGGGTTGAATACTCCAGTCTGGTGGTACAGAACATATTAGGTATATATTTGCATACGTACATCTACTCACTATCTTCGATTTCTCATTTATTAATCTTTCATCACTACTCAAATCGAAAATTGTCAATTTTTCCTCGATGGATATACAGTGTAACGCGGATATAAGAGACCCGGATATATATGTTATCTGGTCCCAAATTAGAGCCTGTGTTAACCTAAACAAAATAGACCAAACCCGGATATAAGATAAACCCGGATATAAGAGACTTATCCGGTCCCGATAACTCTCTTATATCCGGGTTACACTGTACAAGGAATCCATAAAGTCTGTTTACAATTTAATACCGTTTACTCTGTGACGGGATGTACACGGTGTCCATAAAACCTGTTTACACTTTAAAACCCTTTACTCTGTGACGAAACGTCCTGGGTATGACGGTAAACTACATCCGCGTCCTGGGTATGGCGATAAACTGCATCCAACAGCAAGGTCTCAGATAATGTTTTCAGAAAAATAATGTTGCCGGCTATACATTTTTTATTCCATACAAAATAGGCATTTACAATTCATATGAACTGTATTTGGCATTAAATAACCCACAGTGGTTGATATGACATAAAACCCAAACAAACAAACAAACAAATCTGTGACGAAATGTACACGGTATCTATAAAGTCTGTTTACAATTTAATCCCCTTTACTCTGTGACAAGATGTATATGGTGTCCATAAAGTGTCTTTACAATTTAATACCCTTTACTCTGAGACAAGTTTTAGACGGTGTCCATAAAGTCTGTTTACAATTTAATACCCTTTACTCTGTGACAAGATGTACATGGTCTCCATAAGATCTGTTTACAATTTAATACCCTTTTCTATGTGACAAGATGTACATGGTGTCCATAAAGACTGTTTACAATTTAAAACATTTATTACAAAGTCAATTGATGAGATATCTTAATCAGGTTTGTTCTATGTACTCAGTATTTATCAAAGTTTTTGATCACATTGCATTTGTGTATTTCTGGTTTCCTGTTGATGAAAGAGGTATTGTTAAATGAAACCCTAACATTTCCCGACCGGTGTATTGGAAGGGATCGCCTAAATAACCTGGCGATCTTGTTTACCAGATATCACACCCCTGGATTTCATTCTATGGGGTTGTGTTAAAAATATCGTGTATCAAACAATATATACGGGACATCACTGATCTAAAGCAAAAGATCATTGATGCCAGTGCCACCTTTGACGAGGCTATGCTACAGCGAACATGGCAAGAAATCGAGTGCAGTCCTCATTCGCTTCGTGCAACTCATGGTGCCCTTATAGAGGTGGATTAAATTAGTTAAAAAATCTTCAATATCTACTCCTCATTTTGTAACAATTACCATCATATTTGTCTGTTTTTAAATTGTAAAGAGAATTTATGGACACCATGTATATGATATAAAATGATTTTTATCCGACATTATTTCTCAGTACTCCAAGCGTTCTTTTGTAGAAACTCAAGTATGAATAGATGCCGTGTGTTTTTGTTTAAATAGTGGGAATAACGTCTACCGGCCTGCATATTCGAAGATGTGCCCTCTGTGGCCGAGCAGCCGAAAGCACGCCGGATCAGACGTTGATTTCTCATAAAAAGGAGGACGAAGGTTCGAATCCCACCGGAGCAAGTAAGTCCCTCGCATGCGCAGGTCGGTACATGTAATTGTCACTTTTTTAAAAACAGGTCGTCTACTAAAATATGGTTATCCGGTAGTAAGAGGAAACTATATATAATACACCTTTTCAGAGTGCATAGATAAATATATACTATCAATAAAGATAAGAAAAATGACTTCATCACAAATACTCAGACCTCAAGAAGCTCTTTAAAAAGAATCTCCATACGCAGTGAAATCCCTTACGGTGCTCCCTCTGGTTGCCAGACCTCCTCCTGCAGTTAAAGCAAAAAACAGCACCCCCCCAAAAAAAAACATACCTATCTTGCGGACGTGTAGGATCTACTGACCTTTTTCTTATCCAACATTATTTCTTATTATAAAGGTTATTTTTTATGTAGTACGAAACCCCCAATTTACTATAAAGCTGGGGTTAATGAAAGGTTCTTTTAACGCTTCAATAATCCTTCTCAAATAATCTTTGGATCAAAGATTGTTCGAATGCTAATTTAGAATGGAATCATATGAAGAAACTATTGGCTAAATGGCAAAAGCCGATTTTGGAGCTTGTTTTGTGACACTATTGGAAAGGCGCCAGTAAATTGAAAAAAATTGAAAATCCCGATAGACTGAAGATATACCGAAAACCCCAATTGTTTTTTTTTACAGTTTTTTGCAATTTTTTGTCTGAAGTTAATGTCCCAGGAAAACTATCAAGCACTCTACATAAACCTCGTAATATAACCATGTTTTGCATTAAATGCAAAGAACATCAGCTCATCCAGTAAAAAATTTGTTCTCGTGTAACTTTGCCTTGGCTTTTGCGAAAAAGTCGGTACCCACCTTCAGTTTTATCGATTCTTTTGCCAAACGCGGGGGGGGGTGTAGAGGTTGAAAAGTTGACCTACTTTGGTAAAGCTTTAAGATAAAGCGTTAAGAGGTCATTTGATAAAAATCGCCTGATAAAATAATACCATCGATAAAACCATTTTGTATGGTCGTTGCTCGGAGTTAAATTGTTTAAATGTTTTAGATATTCCGTAAATTTCTTATGGCCGTCTAACTTTCGTATTGTTCACAAATCTAATAAACAAACAAAAACAGAAGTGAAGCGTCAGAGCTTGATTCAACTGCAAAGGCATGAACGCCCTTCCTCCCCCTTTGCACGTTTACTGTAAAGCCGGGGTTAATAAAAGGTTCTTCGCAAAACTACACGAGAAGATGCCGTTGAACTCGAGGTCGACCACTCAACAGTCGTTCGCCATTTAAAGCAAATAGGGAAGTCAAAAAAGTTGGATAAATGGGTGCCGCATGAATTGAACGATAATAAAAAAAAAATCGTCGTTTTGAGGTGTGTTCTACGCTCCTTCTGAGCAACAAAAACGACCCATTTCTCGAGCGGATTGTGACGTGTGATGAGAAGTGGATTCTCTACGACAACCGGCGACGTTCGGCAAAGTGGTTGGATGCCGGAGAAGCTCCACAACACTTCCCGAAGCCGAAATTGCACCAAAAAAAGGTTATGGTGACTGTTTGGTGGTCTGCGGCCGGTCTCATCCATCACAGCTTCTTGAATCCGGGCGAAACGATTACGGCGGAGAAGTACTGCCGACAAATTGACGAAATGCACCAGAAGCTCCAACGTATGTGCCCTAGACTGGTCAATATTAAGGGACCAATTCTCCTCCATGACAACGCTCGCCCGCATGTTGCTCAACTGACCCTGCAGAAGCTGAACGAGTTGGGCTACGAGACTGCCTCATCCGCCATATTCACCGGACCTCTCGCCCACCGATTATCACTTTTTCAAGCATCTTGACAACTTCCTGCGCGAAAAATGCTACAAAAGCCGAAATGATGCCGAATCGGCCTTTAATGACTTCATCGCTTCCAGAACTCCGCATTTCTATGCTAATGGGATAAATAAACTTGTTTCTCGTTGGCAAAAATGTGTCGATTCTAATGGTTCTTATTTCGATTAATAAAGTTTATTATGAAAGGAGTTATGATCTTTTGAAGTTGAACGTCAAAAAACGACATTATTTTTCCACCAACCTAATATATTTAAAATCTAAAATTTACTAAGCTTGCTTACTGCTTGGCCCATAACCCCCAAAAAAAAACCGTAATCACTATATTGGGAATATGCGGGTTGCGAAACTGTTATCGGCACGAAAAGTGGAAAAAGTTCAAATTTCGTCTTCTTATATGTACCGTGTATCTTCAAGACGTTGACGATCATGGCTCTTCACAATTTCTTGTTCTTTGTCAACTCTTAAAGTTTGTCTTTTTGCTATCCTTAATTGCGGTTATAAGAATCTTCCCGATTGAAGAAGTGGACAAACCTTTTTCTAGACTCTTATTTAGCTAACCGATACTGAGCCATGTCAAGGTTGACTACAGTTGCAACAGTTGTTTTTTTTATTATTACTGCTCAGGCAGTTAAAGTAATGAAGCTTGTCTAAGTGCTTACGCCTTACCAAGAATACGTCGATTGCATTCTCACCCCAAATTCACCACCAAATGTCAGAATAATATTAGGTTGGTGCAAAAATAATATCGTTTTTTGAAACGATATTATTTTTGCACCAACCTAATATATTTTGTATCGTGTCCATAGTGAACGTGGGTGATCAGGGCACTCCACAACTTCTTCTACTTTGTATCTTTTAGTAAGCTTTGTCTTTTCGCTATCTGCTTTAATCCCTGTTCTGTCATCCATTTACACAAGCTCGTTGGATAGTTCATTCTCTGCGTTCCTCTGTCCCTCTTGCATTCTTGTGCGTGTCAAATTTTCTAAACCCTCTTTTCTCATTAAGTGTCCTTTTTATTTCCATTTTTTTCTAAAACGCTGTCGTTGTTCACATGTTCAATCCATGCAATTCTCAGTTTCCTTCTGTAGAACCACAATTCTGTTTCCTTAAGTTTCTTCTTCATTTGTGAAGAAATTATATAACATTCATTGCCATAGAGGAGGACTGATATTGCATAACAGTGCGGTATTTTTTCTTTGTTTCTAGCGAAATTTTCCTAAAATAACTTTGGTAATGGCATAAATCCCTCCCTCTCCTAGCTATAGGTTAATTAGCAAAGTAGACAGTGTTCGATAGCTTGGAGGGGAGAGCATGTCTGGCAATAGTAGCAGCCAATACTGAATTTAAAATCAGGAATGCAGCAAATTACTGTAATTTTTGTTAAAGGTAGACATGATAAAATAAAAGAATCTGTAGAGGGCTATAATCGCATACATACTGAAGTGGTTTGGTATAAAAATATCAATACTGCTACAATGCTCCACAAAACTTGCGTGTCGATGATAGCTCTACAGCATGTGTAAGAATGATCGACTCGAATTTACAATCGCGAATGTTTGTCCAGTCGCGAATTCACCTACGTTAAGGAGGATTAGTTTGGCATAAATCGGACAAAAAGATATCGATTATGGCCGGAAGATTATCTCGAAGAGTCGCTGGAGGACTAAATTGGTAACTTTCAATTGATTTTTATAGCACCAGAGCGCCGTATTTAATAAAATGATGTTGAAATGGACTAAGCCTATCACTCGTGATTTGCGTTAAGACTTAGTTAAAGATCATTGCCGCTTGGGAAGAACGCGTCTCTTAATTAAAGTTCATATCACAATTAGAATTCTCCTATCGAATATTATCAAGATATTATCCCTATTTGCCATTATAAGAATCTTCCCGATTGTAGACTCTAATATAGATAACCGATACTGGACGGTGTCAAGGTTGACTACGGTCGTAACAGCTTTTTGTTATTACTGCTCGGACAGGTAATGTAGTTTACCTAAGTTCTTACCTGTTTTGTTGGTTTAACTAAAAATACGTCGATTGCATTTTCTGCAGAGGAGGTAACCCTCCCCAAACTCACCAACATTTAGTCAGAATAATACATTTTGTATCGTGTCCACTCAGAAAGTGGGTGATCATGGCTCTCCACAACTTCTCCTTTTTAGCTCTTAGTAAGGTTTGTCATTTTGATATCTGTCTTAATCACTGTTCTGTTATCCATTTACACAAGCTCTGTTTAGTTCATGCACTGCTTTTTTCTGTCTTGCCTTCAATATTTCTTGTGAGTGTTAAATTTTCTAAACCTTCTTTCTTCATTTGGGGCTCGCTTTCTGATTCTAAGTATAAGCGCCTTTTTGTTGCCATTTTTCTTAAAACTTCGTCGTTATTCACATGTTTCGTCAATGGTATTCTCAGCATTCTGTTGACTCCCACCTCGCCTTATTTGTTGCTTCAAGTGAGGAAATGATCCAGCATTCAGTAACATATAGGAGGATCGATGTTACATAAAAGTTTAGCACTATTAGTCTATAACGAAACTCTAGATTCTTAATACTTTGCTTAGCTTTTGGAAGGCATCTTTCCCTATTCCAATGCGTACTTCGGATTTCGGTGTCACATTTTCCGTCCTCTGTTAAAACACTTCCTAAATACATGTCTATTTCTGAGATGTGGTATTCTCACTATTTATATCATATAGCCTGCTGTTCTCATCTTCATTCACAACGTTTGGATCGTTGTACGCTCCTGCCGTCTTCAGCATCTCTCATTATTTCTGAGATGAGGTATTGTAACTATTTGCACTATTTACATAATTTAGACTGTTGTCCTCATCCTTATTCACAACGTTTCGGTCGTTGTACGCTCCTGCCCTCTTCAGCATCTCTATTTCTGAGACGAGGTATTGTAACTATTTGCACTATTTACATCATTAGACAGTATAAATCCCAGTTTATTCTGCACAACTGCCCTTTGGAAAGCCAAGAATCAATCTTTTTCTCAAGCTATGGGTTAAATAGCAAAGTAAACTGTGTTCCATTGCGAAATACTGTTATATTTTCCAGGAAGTCATGGTGATTCATAAATAAAGGAAAGGAACTTGCGGAGAGCCATGATCTCCTACGTTCTGAGAGGATATGACCTTAAAAAATATTTAGATTAACAATGGTCTGTAAAACTAGCTTGCCTATGATAGCTCTACGGTAGGTGTCCGGATGTAGATTTGCGACTCGAATTTACAATCGCGAACGTTTGACCAAACCTGAATTCCCTTACGTTAAAGAGGATTAGTTTTGCATGTCGAACAAAACGATATCGATTATTGTCGAAAGATTATTTGGAAGAAGCGATTGAGGTAACTTTCAATTGATTCATAACAACACAGTGACATTTGCTAATACAATGACGCCCAAAGAGACTAAGCCTTTCTTTCATCACTTGCTTTAAGACTCATTTGAAGATTGTTCCCGTCCGAGAAGAGACTTTGTCTCTTAATTAAAGTTCACATCTCAATCAGAGTTCTTACATTGAATATATTTCAGACATTCTCCTAAATTGTTGAGTCTTGATGGCAAACAGAGAAAGGAAACTATAAGAACTCTTACAGAACATAATAAAGGAAAGAGAGAAAAAAAGACTAAACATTAATTCTAAGAAGACAGAATGTATAGTTGTCAGCAAAAAAGAAGAGCCTAGCATTGGAATTACAAACTGTAAATGCCAAAATCAAGCAAGTGAAAAAATTTCAGTATCTAGGAAGTGTTTTAATGGGGTACAGAAATTGCGACACCGAAATCGGATGGGGCATTGGAAAAGCGAAAAATGCCTTTCAAAAGCTGAGCAAAGAATTAAGAAACAGAAAAATATCATTAGAAAGAAAGAAAAGATTACTAAACTGTTATGTAGTATCAATCCTATACGCTGAGATTGAGAAACTTGATGCAACAAAAAATGGGGTTCTACAGAAGGATGTTGAGAATATCATGGACTGACCATGTGATCAATGATGAAATTTTAGAGAAAACGGAAACAAAAAGAACACATACTTAACATCAGAAAGAGAAAGGTAAAAATTCTGGAGCACATAATGAGGAAAGGAGGCTTAGAAAATTTGATAATTACAAGACATTGAATGTAAGAAGGACAGAAGAAAGCAGCATATAACTTACCTAACGGGCTTGTGTAAATGTTTGCAAGAACTGGCATTGGGTGATATAGCGAAAATACATTTACTAAGAACTATAAAGGATTTGGAAATTGTGGAGAGCCATGAATCGCCAACAGCCCGAAGGAGAAAGGTACATAGAAGACGGAGGATTGTAACAGGATAAAGGTTTTTTGAAAATAGAAAAGAAAAGGAAGCTGATACTTAAGACCAGAAAAAGGCAGTTGAAATTTCTGGGTCATAATGAGGAAAGAAGGCTTGGCGAATTTGACTCCTGAAGACATATTGAAGAAAGCTGGGCAGAGGGAAACAGAGTAAGCTACCGAATGAGCTTGTGTAAATGAATGACAGAGCAGGATCTGGGAGGACAAACATTGCTAAGAGGTAAAAGGATAGAAAGTTGTGGAGGGCCATGATCGCCGAGGTTTTGTGGGAATGCGATCCATAAATGAGGAAAAATTCCTATATAGTAGGGAATACGGGAACACTTCCTTACAGATTAAGAGACGACAACTTCTATAGAAGGTTGTTGAGTATACCATAGACAGTGTATATGAGAAACACGCGATGTTTGAGAAAAATATGGAAATAAAACAGACACTCATGCATAGCGTCAGAAAGAGATAGTTGCAATTTCTAATATGAGGAAAGAGGGTCCGGAATATTTGATACCCACAGGGTCAAAGGAAAGCAGCGCATTAACTACGCGACGAGAGCGTAAATAGTTAGCAGAACTGGTATTGGGGGATATAAACAATAATACACACCTTACTAAGAGCTACAAAGGAAAGGAGGTTGTGGAAAAGCAAAAGATGTGATTCTACAGCAGGATACTGAGAATACCATGAACGGATTATATAAGCAAAGAGGAACTTTTAAGGAAAATGGATATAAAAAGGACACTTCTGATTAGGATCAGAAAGAAACAGTTGAAATATCTGAGGCACATAATGAGGAAAGAAAGTTTGGAGAATTTGACACTCGCAGGACATACTGAAGACAAAAAGGCAGAGGGAAACAGCGAGTAATATATGAATATATGTGAACAGCAGAAGAGACTGGGATGAATAATAAGGACACATATTAGGTTGGTGCAAAAATAATGTCGTTTTCTCACATAGTAACATATGTGAGAAAACGACATTTTTGCACCAACCTAATATATTGCTTAGAGTAGCAAAAAATAGGACGTTGTGGACAGTACTGATCGTCCACGTACTGAATTGACACGGCACATAAAAGAAAATATACCAAAAACGTTACTCGATCATGTCAAGGCTGCCTATAGCGGTAACAGCTTTCTATTGCTACTGCTAAAGCAACTAAAGTAATTAAATTTACCTAAGTGATTATTTGCCATGTCGGCGAGACCTCGAACACGCCGGCTTCATCTTCTGTAGAGGAGTAAGGCCTAATTCCCTACAAACAAAAACGGCCACCTTCTGGGTTTATGCTTGTAAGCCAGGCCAATGTTTGACCGTTGGCAGAAGTATAAAGTCGACCAATGTTACCCTTTCACTGCTAAGGGATTAGCTTATATGATGATAGATAAGACCCCATTTATCCCACATCAAATAGTTTGGAAATACCTCTCATATTTTAGAAGTAATATAGTCACATAACTTTCAGAGTCCTTGTGGGAGACGAATTATTTTCAACCTCCAACCTTCTCTCTAACCGGTGGGATGTGGCAAGCTTCTCACTGATCTATAGCGACTTCCATTGAAAGTACTCGGACGAACTACTTTCCTTGGTTCCGCCAGTCCTAACCTTCACGGCAATGACACGCCATGCGACTTACATAGTAGCAAACAATTCCCATTCCCTCTGCATTCCATCAGTGAGAAGTTCCATTCGAACAGATTCTTGCTACGAACCGTTGTCCTGTGGAACAGACTCCGAAGAGGATGTTTCCCAGACCGTTACAATCTTAACTTGTTTAAGTCTAGAGTTAATCGAAAAGCAAAAACAAACACCCCCCCCCCAAAAAAAAACAAACAAAAACACTATTGACTGAGAAGGTAAATGAAAGAACTGTTTGTTTTACGGTTTATCAACCCATTGGGTCATTTAATGCCGAATTTTATTTTTTTTTAAATAAATAAAGCCTTGTATTCAAACAATCAAAACTTTTTCTTGTTTTTTAATTAGTAAAACTGCCGTTAGTTATGCTTGTATTTTTTAAAATTATATTTTTGAGATCAGTTTAATTTCCCTTATAAACTGGAATATATAAAATATATCAGTATTTTGAAAAAAGTTATTTTAAGTTATACAGTTTTAGAGTAAGATAATATTTTAATATAATATAAATTATTATATTATAATATTAGGTTGGTGCAAAAATAATGTTGTTTTTTGACGTTCAACTTTATGCGAGAAAACGACATTATTTTTGCACCAACCTTATATATATATATATATATATATATATATATATATATATATATATATATATAAGCCAGATGGAGGCAGCATAAGTGCTCCTTCAACAATATAAATAAAAGAAATCAGACTTCTCTATCTAAATATTTTTGCCATTTGAAGGAAATAAATAGGACACCTAAAGTAAAATGGAAAATTATAAACAGGACTAGAACTTGTAAAACTTGGGATGACCCATGCCCTTTGTGCCTCCATGAGAAATTACACATTATTAAGTTTCTAAATAATAAAAATCTATTAAACAATAGACATGAGTTAACGGTTTTTTGCCGACATCAAATTTTTGCATTGAATAATTAGCTTAAAAACAAGCATACAATAAAATAATTTTTATAATCCATAGTCCTAATAAATAGTTTAAATACCCTGCAAAAAAAGATAACCCTTTATAAAGCCGTCTAAAAACAAATGTTACGGCAGTTTTTATATACACAAAACCCTTTCATAATGAAATAAAATAAAAAAATAAATAAATCTCCATAGACACAAACCAGACTAGGCGAAAACATCTTCCGTTTTAAATTTAGACACCCCCACCTTACCCTGACTTGACATCTATGAATGTAACTATACGCTCCGGCCTTCTTCAGGTGGTTGGAATGTCGAACTGAACCCTTTATTTCGCTCACTGGGGTAAACTGTTCTAGTTCCACGTGCCATGTTAAGGGCACATAGCACAGTGGATACAGGCGTTAATTAGACCCAGTGATCCATTGACAGGATGTGAGTTCAATACCCGGTTAAGGCAGTGCAGAACTTTCAGAGGGAAATTAACAGGAGATAACTGATAACCGACATCCATTAAACATGGTACCATCAGTTCCTTATTCCAGATCGACCGTAGTCGGGAACATCGAGCCACTGCGAATGCTTCTTTCTTTAGCTGTAATATGACTACATACAGTTTTTGAATTCAGAATTACTTTCTCCTAGATTCAAGGCTATAGAATCTAGTCTGTCTTGCTATTTTACCGAATTGCGGGATCAGAAGAGGATTCATGTCTTTCCCAAGTGTATTGGCACGTAAGGGAATGTAATGGATCAGATTGGAATTCGAACTCGGATCTCCGAGTCTTCAATCCGAGCTGCTATCCATTACTTCACCGTGTCTCCATCAACAGTTACTATTGGTAACACAACGGATATAAAGAAGTAATAAAAATGGCGCTGAAAAGATTGCTGGAGTATTGAAGAGATTTGTTGTCACTTGACCACCCGTAAAATGCTACAGACGACAATGGTATGGACATTGAATGAGTACAAATATAACAGCATTAATCTTCTCCAGAGAATAGCGTTTCAAACTTCGATTTCTCCAAATGGGAGACACGTTTGAACTTTCAGGATCGGAAATGGTATCCGAATGACCCATTGACGTCAGAAAAGATTGCTCTTGGCTGGCTGTATTTTATTTGCGTGATTAAGGGACCCTCGTAAAGAAGGCCACGAATGTTCGAGAAAAGATTCGATATCTCAAAAGGTAATGGGAAATGATGAAAAATATCCGATTGTCAGGATATTTATTTTTAACTCTGCATTAGTCACCTCGGATTTTCGCAAATGGATAATCCCCTGAAGTGGTTACACAAACACAATACAAAAATGCTTATAGTGTTACAGTTATGCAAAATATCGTCGAACTGCTGAAAAATAAAAACAAGAAAAACATAACAGGCGATCTCCGTTATGATATACATTTAATCAATACTTGAGCTAAAGGTATACTTATTCATTGAAATGAAGATTATAATAAATTTGTTGCATAAACATATGTTATAAATTTTAGGTGAAACACACCAATACAGTAATAGAGAAAAGGTTTAGTCAGCAAAAATAGCCACAATATATTTTCATGAATAGAAAGATATTGCATTAGTTAAACTAATGACTAAAAGAGCAATAAAATATATAATATACTAGCAGCATGACTCGGACTTCCCCTTGCTTGATATTTTTGCCCTTCCTTGCCTTTAAAAGGAGTGCCCTTTGCCGTGCTGATGTTGCTACATGCCTTACTTCTTGCCTATCTCACACTGCGAATTTTTTCTAAGCTCTATACTAAACATTAAATCTGTTACGAAAAAAGAACTAAACAAAATGAATACAAAACGATCAGCTTTAAAAAAGGACTCGTAACTGGAAAAACCGAATGAAAAAAAGAATGTTAACAACAAATACTTTTTCACATCCAACCCAGTTCTGCGGAATCAGAATCAACGTTGAGTTTAAGCAAGCGAATGAGCCAATTGGAGTAAAGTGCCATGCAGATTTAAATTTTTCCCACTTGTGACGAATGCAGCTATTGATTTTTTTTTTGCATGCTAGGATGCTAGTTAACATTCGTGTCAGTCAGCTGTTGGCTCTCACTCTGGCCAGTAGAAAATGGCCGCAAACTACATGAAAAATGCTGTAGAAGCATGAAAAAATCGATTATTTCCACTATCGATGAAAGTTGAGAAATTCAAAGTCGGTCTTGGCCTTCCCGCTAACTTGGAGCATGTGCATGTAAATTTTGGTGCCAATCCGTCGAAAATTGCGGCCGTCCATTCGTTACACACACACACACACACACACACACACATATATATATATCCCGCCTTTTATAGATAGAGATAAAAAATATAAATCATGAAAACTTTCGTTAGTCATGTAGTGTGGCAAGACAGTCCGAAGAAGACAGAATCGTCTGCCTCCCTCGACAACTGAGTCCGCCACACCGTGTGCTACACACTTTCACTGAGACAGGAGTGTAGTGAGAGGAAGCGAAATAAACATGATGCCATCTAAGAATTACGAGTTCTTAAAAGACGTTGGGGCAAGAAAACACCACATGTGACTAACGCAGTGTGAAACATTTCGTTCCGAAACAGACATTTGTTCCCTTCAGTTTGGTGTTTTCTCACCTCTTTCCCCCCCCTCCGTTGTTTTTCCTATGCCTTCATTTCTCTTATGGTGACCCCAGAAATTTTTCATAAAAAAAATGTCAGAGAGATTTACTTATTTTGGAGAACAAAAATATTTACAAATAAAATATGAATTTAAATTCAATAAAAGCAAGAATATATCTTACGTCCTGTGAAATTAAAAGGGGGATAATCCTGTTTTCTTATCAGTAAATGATGCAGAATATCCTATCGATCAATTTAATTGGGGTATTTAAGCGTGGTGTAATGGTTAGCAAGTTTGTCTCGCTAGATTAGTTGATTAATTAAAGTTGAATATTGAGTTCGTCTCTCAGTGAGTTCCCTATACTTTCGGCCTTGGGCCACATCGCATCAAAGTCACTGCATATATATCGGTTCATTTTACACACACAGACATATATATATATAATATTTTGTAGTAACATACGAATCTAATCCATTAAGGTTATTGGATCACCAGATGTAATGCAGCCATAGCAGCATTGGTGTGTCCTGGGTAAGTTGTCTTGATGGAGCACATCCCCCCACGTCAGGCGGGTTTTGAATTCAGACTTAGACTAGTTGCCACCTTAAAACAATAGAGTAGCGCCAGCTCTGTCCTAACCCATAATTGGGTTAGGAGCATGAGGCGTTTTGTAGGTCCCCTGTGAATGTGTGGTATTGCGGTATATGCGGGATTGAGTGGTGAGGGATAGGTTCTTGCGGTCACTGGATAAATTGTATTGGATGAATGGGTCGTGATTGTGATTAACTAGGACTAGTTTCCCCACTTCCCCTTTGGCATTGTGCTACATTTACTGTATTTTTTTAAAATAAGTTCAGTGCTGTTCGATAAAAGTGACTCACCTGATATTTTTTTTACTAAATGTTCTCTTCTCCGATGAAACGAAAATTGAGCTAAATTCAAAGGATAAGCGATCTTTGAAAGCTCTTTGAATTTAGCAGTAAGTACTGTCAAGCATCCGTTCAGTATAATGTTCTGGAGATGCTTCTATTTTCATGGAACTGGTCTCTTAAAACCTATTGAAATGACTCTCAGGAGCGAGCAGCACACGAGAATTTTAGAGACTTGTCTGCTCCCTTCTGCTGAAACGGTGCAAATCGATCCCACACAGCTCATTTTTATGCAGGATAATGCTCCCTGTCACAAATCAAATTTGATGAAGGAATACTTTGATGAGAAGCAGGTGAGTGTTATGACATGGCCGCTCCAATCTCCTGACCTCAAGCCCATAGAAAACTTATGGAGCATTATAAAGTACAGGCTCTCGAGAAAGCAGTTGAGCAACAAAAAGGATTTGATTGTGAATTTCATATCCGAATGGAATTCCATGCGTGGAGATGAGATTTGCCAGAACCTAATCAAGTCAATGCCAAAAAAAGTTGAAAAGGTTATTCAAAATAAAGGAGGACCCATAGATTGTTAAATATTTCGAACTATATTACCTATTATAAATAAATTATACCTCTGTTATTCTTTATTTAAAGCTGTTCGGTTATGTTTCTATTGATTACTAGTTGCAGGAAATAAGTGAGTCATTTTCTTTTTGCACAGAGTTTTTCACTAAATCTCATTTATATCCAAAATTATAATTATCAATAGAATACCTTAGGGTGAGTAAACTTTTTTACTAGGTGATCGGGAAGGGGTCTTTATATTAGTAAGATTAAAAATTAGTTTGACGCCAAAAACAATGGGCAAAAAATTTTTAAGTAAAAAAATCAGGTGAGTCACTTTTATCGAACAGCACTGTACATAGTTGGGTTTGGGGAGGAAGACATAGGCTTATTTCTTTCCTTTGCGAGAAATAACTTAGTACATATGATAATAATGAACTATTCCATCCTACCCATTTTAAATACCCTTCTCTATAAAAGGCTGTTTAACTACTAACGACTAGCTGAGCGAAATGCATCTTAAGTGTCTTAAGTTCGGCAGTGTCTATTCATTACAGTGTACAGGGTGTTTCACAGTTGTTGAAACAAAGCAGCGGCCTCTCAGTAGACTTTATTCTCTTTCTCTTTTCAGGTTATTTCTGGGGAATAT
This sequence comes from Acanthosepion lycidas, assembly GCA_963932145.1. NCBI lineage: Eukaryota > Metazoa > Mollusca > Cephalopoda > Sepiida > Sepiidae > Acanthosepion > Acanthosepion lycidas. The sequence goes on from OZ010598.1 coordinate 22,170,478, forward strand.
TTTGATATATTCAACCAAATATAGCGAAATCATATCTTGGACGATGGTGAAGAAGATCTTTTTTTTGTGAAGACATGCTACGAAACTTAGTCTTTCAAGATTGTTCAAGCAAGACTGTCGAAACAGTTAAATATAACCGCCTCTTCTACCCCAACAACTTCTCTCGCACTTCCCACCAGTGGAACTCCCTTCCTCTTACTTGCTTCTCTGATAACTATAATCTTTAAAAATTCAAATGTAATGTCAATCGACATCTTCTGATGATTTGATTTTGATCCACGTTCTTCTATTTATCCGTTCCTCAAATACCCCCCTCTCTTTACTTTTACTTTCACTCTCCGTAACCTCTTGCTCGCTTATAGTTTCCCTAACTTGCTTGGGGTGGAATGCTTATAAAAAATACAGAAGAAAGTTCAATTTCATCACATTTCCAAACAGGAGTCAGATTTTCAAGTTGGTCAAGAACTTTGAAACTTATGGCGCTAAAAGATCAAAAACTAAACACACAATCATTATTTAAGTAGACTGCTTCACTTGCAAAAAAAAAAAAAAAAAAAAAAAAAAAAAAAAAAAAAATTTGCAATGTTTTCACTTTGAAAAAATATTGTAGATTAACCTTCGTTTAAAACACATCGTGACGCGACATTTGTCAGAATGGCGACATATTGATTCTCTTATGATTTTATAAGGAAAATCCCCTGCAATAAAATGTAAAAACTCTCCGACTTTTTGAAGAATTATCTCTACTTACATTTTTACTTACAAATGTCAAGATAGAGACCGTGAAGATTGAATCTGCGTACGAAAAGATCTTTTTACTAAAAAGATCTTTTTAAATAAGAAATGTCGCGCCCTGTGGAAGGTCAAACGAATGCTTATCTACAAAAACTGTTTCCTCTCAATGTTTTTAATTTATTTACTAGTGGATCAGTCCATGTCATTTCTTTGTAAATTCTGTCATACTAAATGGAAAAGGCATGACATTAACAAGGCAATCCTACTCTGATTCGAACGTCTTATATGAAGCTAAGCAGACAGTTGATCCGTTCATTACGCTGGCGTTCTTCTGCTTGACTAGCATAGTAAAATTCAATTGCAAATACTAAGTTAGGCCGTGTACATACATACATAATACACTGCAAGGGCCTCGTGGGCCTACGCCGAATCTATGATACGAGACATCCTACTCTATTATATCTAAATATTCATAAGATAGTATTCATATAAAATACCATTTGTATTGTAATCTGTCTACGATAATGGATCATATGCAATATAGTTGAAAAATTACTAGAAAAATTGAAAATAAATACACTGTATCTAAATACAAATTAGAGACATGTCATAATAGATTATTATATCTTAAATAAATCAACGATATTTTGCGGTAATTTTTAATATTTTAACATTAATGTTGAAGAATTTTAACACATTCAACATTATGGATAAAAATAATGAATTTTATATATTGTTTTTTTTTTTTTTTCCAGATTTAGGATGAACAAAACAAATTCACGGATTTGAACGAAAAAAAAAAAAAAAAAAAACAAAACAAAAAAAAAAAACAAAAAAACAAAAAAAACAAAATGATGTCAAAATTCGCGAAAATTTTTCATTCTTTAATAAATTAATAATTGTGCTTAGTTTAATTTGTAAAGTATATAAATGTAATTAGAAAAAAAGCCAATGTTGATAAGGTAGCGAGCGTTACAAAGCACTGCCAATCAGGTTTGGACACCCCGATCGGAAGTAGTACGCACCGGCCCTGCCTCACCGAACCTTAGAAGATTGTCGGGAAATGACACGTTGATTTGAAGAGACAGATACTACACTGATTTTAGGCTTAAGTGCCGATCCATACGTAAATAATAATGTCATTTTGGATGGATAATATATTAATATAACAAAATCGTTGAAACTGTTTCCTTTTCAAAGTTTGTTTTCATTGTTTTAGTTCTTAAAATATTTTAGCATCGTTATTGTAGGCCTCAAGATTACTGTTTATCCCTACATAGTTTTACCAGTTTCACCAATAAGTCGTTAGAGGGCGTAGTCAAGCGGTTATAAAAACGAGACACTTCCTGTCTTTTGCTCTCTTTCCTGCGGTAGAAGTAAATGCAACGGTACCCTCTTCTCGAGCATGGCGATGTCTTTCCTCGGGTGACTTGACTTTCACACACAGATATATCAGCTGCACAATTCCTCTCTTAATGTCATCTTTTGTATGTACACCTGTATTGCCTCTCCCTCTTGTCACTCAGATGCACACGTGTGTATTGCCTCTCTCCCTCTCTTGTTACTCAGATGCACGCGTGTGTATTGCCTCTCCCCCTCTCTCTTATCACTCAGATGCACACGTGTGTATTGCCTCTCCCTCGTCATTCAGATGCACACTTGTGTATTGCTTCTCCCCCTCTCTCGTCACTCAGATGCACACTTATGTATTGCTTCTCCCCCTCTCTCTTGTTACTTAGAAGCACACATGTGTATTGCCTCTCTCCCTCTCTTGTCACTCAGATGCACACTTGTGTATTGCCTTTCGCTCTTATTACACAGATGCACACTTGATGTATTGCCTCTCTGTGTCTTGTTAATCGGATGCACGCTTGTACATTGCCCCTCTCTCTCTCTCTCTTGTTGCTATCACAACTATAATTGAAAAGAATTTATCTAAACTCAAAATAAAATTTGTCACATCAACATCAAAAAGAATAAAAAATTTAATCAATAGAAAGCAAATCAAGCCAAAACTTGAAGGAGGAATTTAATCTATCACCCGTAAGGATTGCTAGAAAGATTGTACTGGAGAAACCTCAAGAAGTTTAAATAAATTATAATATGAACATAAAAAAAGACATTAAGAAAAACATCACATAAAAATCGCATTAGTAGCTCACCGTAACGAGACAGGCCACAATTTTGACAAAAAAAAAAAAAAAAAAAAAAAAAATGTTACCCTAATTAAAAAAGAAAACGATTCACTAAAACAAAAATGTTTAGAATGTGCTTTAATTACTAGCCCATCCACAATCAATTTGTGTCCACATTCTAACAATGTTTCACCATTCTTGACAGATCTTCTGTTATTCCAATGTGGGATATTTAATAACAAAAATGATGGAAACGAAAAGAATCTAAATTAAATTGACCAGATAAAATACGCAAAACAAAATATTTTTTAGATTTAAAATTTACAGTATGTCTTGTTCGTGCGCATCAAGGTAAACAAATTTAGTCCGATGAAGTCTTAAATGATGAAACGTGTCACATGAAGACTTTCCACATTTTTTCTCCAAATTTCTAATTGATATATAACAATTTATATATCGTTATTCAATTACTCAGTTATATAATATATATATATATATATATATATATATATATATATAATATCGCCTTGTTGTAATTCATTCCATTTCCTTATACCTGACGTTTAATGTGTGAAATATTCTTGCCGTTGTTTTTAGTCTAAAAAGAACCAGTGCCATAATAAGATAATCCTTTCCAAAGCAGAAACAATGATATGGAATTGGAATGAAAGCAGTCATAGCGCTTAAACTGGACCCCACATAAAAATCCAACGTGTGGAATTAGTAAATACTAAACGCATTCAAATACATCGGTGTATGGATCAATTAAAACAAATTGAGTTTGAGAGATAAGGAAATTGAACATAAAATAAGTTGTGCTAAATGAAGTTTCATCCAACGCCGCAAACTGAAAACTAGAGTCAAATTGAATAGTTTCGTCAGATCGAGACATTGATATGTATGTCATACATGGCGCCAAACATTCGGAAATATCTAAACTGTCGGCTGTATACATCGGCTTTCTCAGATCGATGGTCCAAAATGGTTTCGAGCGAGTGAAACGTGTAGGTCTTAACGACGGCCATCTTTCATCGAACCTTGTGGACCAGCGTTACAGAAACGCAAACTAAGAACTTTACCAGATAACAGAAACCACATCACTTGAGGACTTTCAACACCAGCAACAACTAAAATGGATAGCACATGTAATTTGAAGTGAGAATAATATCATAATCTCAAGATTCTGACGTTCCACTCTACCCCAAACAAAAGGCAAGGAAGGAAACATTCATCAATATTGGAAAGAGCATTAATAGCGACTGAACTTGGGAAAGCTATTATACTGAGAAATTGTTTTAAGAGCAAGACTTTATAAATTTTAACCGACAGCAGTACTAGGTGCCCGGTCAATGAATGCTGAATGTTTCCTTATAAGGAAACGGCTAATTTTACCATTAATATCACGCACCGTTATTCGGACCAGCATACGCATCTTCGTTGCTATAAGAACAGCGTTTATACATCGTCCATTTTCAGATGTGTCTTCCTCTTCGTTAACATTCTTCGAATTTTGAATACACCCTTTTATTGTATTCACGGCGATAGTGGATTAAAGCACTTATCAAAACACCTGGTTCGCTGGTGGTTGTAAGTTCAATCCCTAGGTCCGGTAATGTTGAAATATACAGGTTCATCGTCCCGAGTAAGACGTTAAACTACATCCGCATCCTGGGTAGGACATTAAACTACGTCCAGCAGCAAGGCCTCTGATCAGGAGGTTTTGAGGAGCGTGGAACTACCTATTAATTGCTGGTGTTCCCAGGTCCACCCTGGCCCGGGGTGGTAGCACCTGTTAGGGTCCCAGCTATGGGTAAATAGTTAACTATTATCAGCAATTCTTTTTTGAAAAAAAATATTACCAGATTCTGAAGGAAATATATTACCAGAAACAGATTTTTGACAAAACACAAAAATTTCCAGCAATAAAGTTTTTTGTCGGCATTGAGGTTGATATGCCGTAAAACAAAATAAACCAAATAAAACAAACTATACAGGTTCAGTGGAAGACACGGACAAATGACATGAATAGGACGAGTGAGTATTAACATTAAGCGAACATTCTACTACGTCGATTTAATAAAGTGATCTAAATTCTAAGAAGGTCACAAATATCCGAATAAGGATTATAAAAGAACTGAAAAGCAGTGAGTAAAATAACTAAAATGACCATGCTGTTCCGAATAGTAAAAAATATAATAATAATTCCTCATTCTAAAATATTCAGCCAAAATTATATATTCGTATCTGGATATCTTTAAACAAATAATGTTTTATAAAAATACTCTATTTAACATATTACTGAAAAAAAGTTCTAGTAAAATAACCATATGATTTTAATTCTTTGTTATCTGTTTTTAATCTCAGGTTTAAGAATTCATTTCTTCCCGCTCCCCACCAGCGTGCCTCGCTAATTTAATTCCGATGTGCTTTTTCATAGAATGGTGCTTGCCAGAAATCCTTACTATAAATTAACACAAGACAAACATAATATTCATTATTTCAATTCGTATTATGTGAAGGAAAATGAATAGCATTTTTCTGTAATTTCCCCGATGGAATCGGATTTTGCCATTATTTATTTGTGAATGTTTGATAATTTCATCTTGAGGAAGATTTTTATTATTTCTATTTTATTTGCGTTATCATTTCACACGTTCAGTATTTCTATCTATGCCAGACTTACCATAACTATCTTGCTATGTCTTTATATATATCTCTACCTCTTTATATATCTATGGTAATCGTTCTGATGAACTTTCCGCTATGCCAGATTTTCTATAACTATCTCTTCATATATCTCTACCTATGTCATTATATATATATATATATATATATATATTCTATCTCCTATCTATCTCTTTCTATCTCCTATCTATGTCCTTATAGAGCCATCCTTCGATTAATGTGCATTCGATTAATGCGCTAAAATTTTTATATACCAAAATTCGATTAGTGCATACATAATACTCAATTAGAGACAATGGCAACAAAAAGGAAACTTATACTTAACATCAGGAAAAGACAGTTGAGATTTCTGGAAAACATTATGAGGAAGGAGGATTTTGAAAATTTGAGACTTAGAGGATGGATTGAGGGTAAGAGACAGGAGAAAAGCATGCAAAACCTCCCTGGTGAGTTTGAGTGAATGGATGGCCAAGCAGGTTGTGGGAGAGATAGCAAAAAAAAAAAAATTATTAAGAGCTATAAGGTACAGGAAAATTGTGAAAATATGTAGATAGATACATTACACAAACACACACAAAGATAGATAGATAGATAGATACATGAATACCTCGATTAATGCGGCTAATTTGTACATCGGAAAACTATAAAAAACAATTTTCAATTACTATGGTTAAACTGAAGCAAGTTTTACCGCTCTAATTGTATGGAGCACTCAGTGAGGATCGAACTCATATCCTATGTGGGATGGGGATGGAATAGAACAAATGGCGGTTACATTTGTAGGTCGAGAAATCCTGTAGATAGATAGACGTTTAATTTTAAATTTAATTTTTTTATAATTTTGGCATCTGATGTATCTAAATACATAACCCAGCCCAGCTCAAACAGTTTTTCTATTGTTTTCCTTCTGTTTTCATTGCTATCATTTTTGAATATCCCGCATAGAAGTAGTTTTGTTACAAAGGGAGTATTTTGTATGACCTGGGTGTAAATTTACCGTGAAAGACTCAGGAATTAATATATTTTCAATGCAGGAAAATCTTTGGCCTTAATGTTCCTCAGAGTAGTCAGTTGCCGGGTTGATCTGAGGGATGATCTGAGGGATGACCTCACCGGGTGTCGAGATCCGCGATTAACCAGATGTCAGTGGTTACTCCGACCGATAGTCATGTGATCGACCAGACTGATCCTGAGATGTACACACATAGGAAAGAACCGTACGACAGTCAGATGTATGGACATCCACCTCAGAAAGGACTGTCCCTTGCATCCACACGAGAATATAGGGTCAAGGTTTGGAGAAGGCCTCCAAAGCAACATACCCATAGGCCGACGGTGAATGTCCGAAGTCCAGATTTAAACAGTAAGGAGATATTTACTTTTGTGTTTTTATTTCTATTGTACAAGTTATGTTCAAAATAATGGCAACATAATCCATTATCTGTTTTTTTTTTTTTTTTATCGTTAAATTTAATATTCCTTCTGCTAAGGTCTCAAAAGATTGCAAAGCATCTTTGAAATCTTTGAGCACGCCAGAATTCCCGATCGTCTTTGCTATTTGAATGGCGGATGAAGTAGCTACAAGTATAGGCTTTTGTAAAGGAATGATCTGTGAAAAGGAAGAACGAATTGCTCGTCGGCTTAGTGACTTTCTCTTGGAAAATTCCATTAAAATCTGCTTGATCTTTGAAATAACGGCAGTT
>OZ010598.1:22182412-22254912 GCA_963932145.1 Acanthosepion lycidas
TTAATTTAAAACAGAATTTACCTCAAGCAGAAGGAGCTTTTATAAGATTCACATGTGACAAATTAAATGATGTGGATAATTTTTTATATCAAGGAGGATGGGTGAACGTCTTACAAAAAGACATATTAGAATTGCAATGGTGTGGCCTTGTATTAAAAAAAAATATACCAAAAGTTTGAAAGTGCAACTCTTTAGATCAGGGGTTCCTAACCGTGGTCCAGATGGGCCCTAAGGGGTCCATGTAATATTTCTAGCTGTCCATGGGCAAAATATAACAAATTGGGGCCCCACAATGATATTTTGGTGGTCCATGAAGAAAGCCAACTCATAATGGATTTTATTATTAAAAATTAAATTTCTACTGTAATTTCACTATATATTTATATATATATATATATATATATATATATATATATATATATATATAGGTACCATATACGCCAGCTAGATGTTTTCCATAAAAGCTGTCTGCGTACAATCTGAGGAATTAACCTTCAAGATAGGACATCTAATGTAGACCTGTTTAACAGGTGTAATATTGGGGGAACCGAGACTTTTATCATACCATCTCAGTTACGGTGAACTGATCATGTCTTGAGAATGACTGATGACAGGATACTGAAGGTCCTAATCTTCATGTTGTCCGTCGATTTTGAATGTGATTTCTCGTCAACGGAGGCTTCGATACATGTTTGACTGTTGTTGCTATTTCCCTCAGATACCGATACCGAGTACTTTTAGACACAGTAGGATCCCCAATGCGACTGAAAAGCTCTTGATTGGTAAGTCCAGGGTTATTCGTGGCCTCTCGTTTAAGTCGTGACATGAGACGACGTGAAATAACCCTCGGCTTGCCTGTATCTGCCCTATTGCGTACTTGTGAAGGGTCGACGGTGAACTTTTTCACTCTTTGATTACGCCTCCCGATCATTTTAGACATTTCTAGGGTAGATTTACCTTTTGAGAGTTCTACCGTAATAATTTTCTTTTCAGCATCACTTAAACTGCTTTTACGGCTCATCATTTCACTAACTTAGACTTTTCTAATAATTTGGCATGCTCAAATCACCGTGCTGATAACAAATATGGCGCCAGTTTGTTTACATTGCGCAGATCAGTACAAAAATCTCAGTGATTGCGCAGATCGGTGTTGCCAACATTAGTTGAAAATTTTGTGAATTGATTGGACGGTTTTTGAAATATAAGAAAAAAAAGTTATCTCGATATTAAATTGCCACGCAGTGTATATAATATTTCTTTGATTATTAAAGCCTCAACATTTTTATTAGTGAAAAATAGAATATAGTTGTTTCATGTCAAGTAGCTATAAGAAAAAAAAAAAGGGAAAAGAGGTCCACCAAAAAAAAAAAGAGGTGGGAGGGGAAAGACGTCCATGTTCTTGTCATTACGCATTGAATGAAGATGACGGGTGATAGTGACAGGAGAGCTTACCATCTTCGTAACCAATTCCCTAATTCTTGAGAGCCTGCATTTTTCTTCGAGATTATTTATTTCTCATTAAAAATAAAGGTTAATTATATAATATTTCTTTGATTATTAAAACCTCAAAATTTTTATTAGTGAAAAATAGAATTATATCAAATAGCTATTAAGGGGTCGACCAAGAAAAAAAAGGCGGCAAAATGTGTCCATGGGTAAAAAAAAGGTTGAGAACAACTGCTTTAGATCAATAGTAGAAACAGTCTTTCTGCATAGATGACATAGTTGGACTAGATCAGGCAGGAGTAACTTGTTTCAAGAATTGGGCCACATGAGACATGGCTCATCAACAGGCGGGCCGCGCTATTAAAAAAACAAAAAACAAAAACAAAAAACTAATGGTAATTTTTTCGTTGATGTCTGAACCATTTTTGCTATACGGGTAAGCATCGACCGTAGAAATAGGGAAAATATCTTTTTTTCTCTTCGGTAAAAAGATCTTTTCTATAAAAACGAAGGTTAGGTAGAAAATCATCACGGGTATCAACGTGATTAACATACGCTGCGGCCATGATACATTAGGGAATAATTAAAAGAAAAAAAAACAAATGAATAATTAAAAAAAATCAATGTATCCAATATAAACACGATCCCTGTATCGAAGAAAAGAATGGATATGAATTAAACATGTAATAGTTATTCCCCTTTGACATTCGTTTCCCAATTCTTTTTAAGTGAAATAAGGAGTCTGCTAGTGAACAAATGAGAACAAAACTAGACAAGCAAACTTTTAATAAACGTTATTTTCCCCGTAAAATTAGGCAGACCATTTAGAAGGTACTGCGGGTGGCAGTTTGTCCCAAACTGTTCTAAACCTTTTAAGATGGAAAGGTTGGGAAAAAATTAACAATGATATCATAATGTTCTCTTCAATTTCCATGTGCTACCTATTTTTTCAGTTGTTTTTTTAATCGTTCTTAACGCAATGTAAGCCCCAAGAGACACTCAAATTAGAGAGCTTCTGAATCAGGTTGTTGAAAGTACCAGAGTAACTCAAAAGTTACCCGCACTTTCGCCATATATCTCTAAGTTTGTCACACTGCCTTATGCTGGTACTATTGTGGTGACGTGATCGAAGTTTGGACTTGATCGTATCAGTTTTCTTGCTGCTGTTACAGTGTAAACATGGCCGCTCCACTAGCAGTATGCACCAAAGAGGAACAAAGGGCAGTGATCTGATTTCTCTTGTCGGAAGGTGTCAGGGCCTGAAATTCATTGGAGGCTTTTAACGTAATACGGCGACGGTGCATTGCAGCAAAGAAGGGTGTGCGAGTGGGTCAAGACGGAGCAGGACGCCCGTCAAGCTCCATCACTGACGAGAAGATTCATCAAGCTCGATTCGTATCACTGTTCTTCCTTTATGCACACTCCTAGCGGAGCGGCTATGTTTATACTGTAACAGCAGCAAGGAAACAGGCGCGATCAAGTCAAAACTTCGATCACGTGACCATAATGGTACCAAATATAATCACGCATCAGCAGAAGTCAGTGCGACAAACCTAAAGATATATTATGGAGAAATTTAGGATAATTTCTGACTTACCCTCGTAATATAAAAATCAAGATTTATCTGTCTCTAGAAATATATGTAAGCGTCTGGAAATATATTAGTTTGTGTCATAAGTAAATTCTGTTTGGTTTGGTTTACGGTATATCAACCTCAATGGGTTATTTAATACCGAGAAAATTTTATTGATGGCAATATTTTTTTCTTCCAAAAATATTTTTTTCCTTCATAAATCCATTGCTAGGAATTTTTTTTTAATCTATGCTGGTAACAATGTATTGCTGGCAATAATTTTTTCTCCAAAAATTTATTGTTGGTAATAATTTTTAAAAAAGTATTTCTGGTATTAAAACCCATTTTTTACACTTTCATAGTGTTTTGACTCCGGTTTGGGGAGTAACTATTTGCCCATAGGTAGGAACCTAACAGGTGCTACTACCCAGGACCTTGGTGGACCTGGGAACACTAGCAACTAAGAGGTGGTTCCACGCTACTCAAAACCTCCTGATCAGATTTCTTGCTGTCGGATGGAGTTTATCATTTTACCCAGGATGCGGATGTAGTTTATCGTCATACCCAGCCAACTGTAATGACAAATGTATCATCCTGACTATTAATCATATGTGAGAATCTTCCTTTTTATTTATCAAATCACCCCAAGCAAGACGAAAACGCTACTAAGAAACAAGAGGTAACTGGAAGTGAAAGAGAAGGAAAAGACTGTAAAACGAAGCGAAAGCCCAATAATTGTACAAATTTTGTTTACGATGGAAACAGGGTGGAAAATTAATATCTTAATTATATTATTTTCTCTTCAAGTTACATGTTCTATCTATTTTTGTAGTTTTTTTTATTAACCATTCTTCACGCCCAAGAGTCAGTTACATTAGAGGGCTAATGAATCGGGTTGTTGAAAGTCGATAACGGTTGAAGAGGCTTAATATTGTAGCGATCGGCGGAGCAACCATAAGAGAGTCTGCTTGGCAAAGTAGCAGGTCTTGGAAAGATGTTTAAAAACTTCCTAAATAGTAATGAAATAAGTATGGTTCGACTTTGTATATATGGCCCACTGGGTCTCAGCTGTAAAGTCTGAACTGGTGGAACTAATGAATTTAACGTCACAACACCTTCCGTGGAAATAGCGATGGAGGAAAAGATGGCGTCCCATCTGCGACAAATCGGTTGTAAGCCGGAAATAATTCCTTCCGTATAGCTACGTAGACGCTTTTGAATCTCACGAAAAACAGAACTGAGTAATAGAAATACTTTGTAAATATTTGCCGATGCTAACCTCCAGGAGAGCAATTCATTGTCTCTTTATAGTTTCACGTTTTCCCACTGACATGAAGTGGAGTGATTATTTGAATAAATTCCTACGCCTGCTGCGAGGAAGGTTGGTTCATTATCATGGCAGACAATTTTTCTCGTTAGGATCTGTCTTGCACATTTAAAAATCTGATATTCATTCGTGCATTGAATATTGTTGTCATATCTGGTTTGGTGTCACTGCTATGTATCTTGACAAAATCCAAAGAAGAATCTATAATGTTATCGGTCCTAACATAGCATCTTGGCATCAGTCATTTTCCCCATTGTCGTAACGTGGCTTCCCTCTGTCTTTTCTATAGTTATTTGCATAGCAATTTTTTCTAATGAGATCTCCTCCTTACCTCGATTGCATGAATTTAAACGTACCACTAGATTGGCAATTAGGTCCTAATATTTTACCGTTGAAATAGCAAAATGTTACCATAAGTTTTATTCTAATAATTTATTTTCTAGCCTCTAACTCTTCTAGTTTAATGCTTTCCTGCTACCAACGTTCTTCAAAAATTTAAATGTAACGTCAATCGCCATATTCTGTATCCCGGATTCTGTTCTTTTATTGTTTTTTCTCCGCACTAATATTTTCTCATTCTCTTTCATTCCCTTGCTCCTTGCGTCTTAGTGACGTTATCGCCTTACCTGGGGTGAAATGATTTTAAAATTCTCAAAATTGAAAGAATTATTAGAGTGGGGAATTAGTTACGTCCTCAGGATTATATCAATTTAATCACTGCAAAAGAAATCCGAAAAAATAAAATTTGGTAGGATGAAAAAGAAAGAAAATAAAAATAAGAAAAATGTTTTTTTTTATTATTACATTTCATTTTATATTATATGCTTTTCTATTTGGACCAGCGTATTAGTGCTTATTGCTTCAGTTGTTATACGCCTCCGGCCTTCTTCAGATATCTATCATCGTTCTCGGTAACCTTCTTGGAATTTTGAGCCGAAAAGTTTTATCCAACCCCGTTCGGTTTTGCTTTTTATGCTTGGGCGATATATTGTCACTTGTTCGATTCTTTCACTGGGACACAGTATGGACTTTTCCGCTTTATAAAACCCAGGGATTGAATGACAAACTGCCTAGGAATCGGATATGCTTTTAACCAAATATTTAATACATTAGGCCATGTGTCTCGGAGAGTAGTATAACTAAACAAAGAGCAGCTTACTCGTCTGAATAATAAGAGATATAATAATAATTCTTCATCTAAAAAAAAAAAAAAAAAACCCAAAAAATGGAACGCACCGAGACATTGCGGTTATAGCAACCATTATTATGATGCTTGTTCGCATCGCAAAGCATATAATAATGTCCAATCATCAGAATGATGTCACAGGCGGTGACAGTGTGACTATACTGTAGAATCTCCTAATCCACAGACAAGAAAATTGAAAATAGACCAAACGGTCATAAAAAGATTTTTTTAAATCATTTCACCCCAAGCAAGGCGAGAATGCCATGAGTACGCAGGGGTTTACAGAGAGTGAAAGCGAGAGAAAAAACTGGGTATAGGGAGGATTGAGGAAAGGATAAAAGATGAACAGGACAAAAAAAAAAAAAAAAAAAAAAAAAAAAAAAAATAGAAGATGGCGATTGATGTTGCATTTAAATTTTTGAAGATTATATTTATCAGGGAAGCAAGTAAACGTAACGGAGTTCCGCAAGCGGAAAGAAAACTGTTGGAGTAGAAGTGGCATTTACATTTAACTATTTAAACAATAAACGGGTGGAACCTAGATGCCAATGACGGCCACATGAAGGTCAGTGTGTGACGTTAGTTCGGAGAGAGTGATGAACGCCAGTTGCAATGTACAGTGTAGAAAAAACAGATGTCACAAAACCACAGTGGTAGGGGCAAATAGTAACCCACATGATCTCACCAGAAACATAAGATACTACGGCCTGGCCGTTTTCCCTTCGGGAGATATTACAAGTAAGACCCTTTCTTTTCAAGACCCTTTCACACTGTTTGTTGTATACATATCTTATACATATCTTATTTCTCTATGTGGAGAAAAATAAGTGACAAATATATGTGACACTATTTAGCTATGGTTATTGGCTAACTAATTAAGCATGGAAATTAAAAACGAGAAATACTTAAGGCGAGAAAGAGCTATAACGAAAAGAAGCAGATTTCGGATTCTGTCAGAATTAATTAATGTCATGACGCGACAAGGAAAACAGAATTCTAAAAGATAAACAAAACTGGGCCAAGCATGCGACCGAGAAGGAATTTCAGTGAGACCACCCTAAAAGAATAGCCACTAATTATCTTTCTTGTGTCCAGCGAGGAGACCCATCTGTTGTATGTCCGAATTTTGACACGAGAAGATAGGGTCGAGAAGAGGGAATCATTGTTACTGCCTGTTCAAACTGTTAACGACAGACTTTCTGTCACAGAGAACGGGTATCTGGAAATGCGATAATATTGAGACGAAAAAGACAGATTTAGTCTCCAAATAGGAACGACCACCCAGTTAATTGTTGACTAGCGGTACTTAATGAGTCGGCGAAAAATCCGCTAATAAATTCCAGGTGACCCCAGGGTAAGATAAAAAATTTAATGACCACAATATGCGGTCCATAAGAATTCTGGCTGATAGATAGGACAAAGAAAAGGGAAGAATTTTTTTTTTCTTTGGGCGATAATGTAAACTAATGCCAGTCTAGCCACACCCACATTGCCGAGCGTTCATTGGCTGAGTGGTGGCGTGAGTGATGAGCGAAGGTGAACATATGAAAAAGAAGGGAAACTTGTTGATGCACACTGAAGGGATTGGTATGAGATGCCAATATGAGAAAGGAAGAGTTTAAGGGGATAATTCTCCTCCAACCTCTCCTCACAGAAGGGGAGAACCCCTCTAAAACAGAAAGTAATTGACTTCCAAAAATGGGAAGTGATAAATTTTCCTATCCGAAAACAAAGAGAATCCTTATTGGGGATTTGGAATTATCGAAGAACCCAAACCCCGACAGGCCCCAACCCGGTTTTGGTCGGCGTCCACATAAACGTTCCCAGGCGTTCAGTGAGAGAGTTTCAGAGACAGTTTCAGAAAGAGTCCCAGAGAGCTGTTGAGCTCGGAGACCAGACTCGCAGGAGCTGACCGAAAGATTCCGACTTCTAACCAAAAGCAATTTTTTTTTATGGAGAGCGACTTAAGCAAGTTTTAATGAATATCGTCTGAAGATACCAAAAAGCAGTTTATTGCAAAACTTAAGATATCAAGACTCGCTTAAGAAACGCAAAAGTGTCACGAATCTATAGAAGCGGGTTGAGAGAAAGACGCACTCCTGTATTCAGCAGACAGATATAAAGATACTTGTTATTTTTTCAACACATTTGAACCTCTTGAGTTTATTTCATTATTTTTCTTTTACATACACTTGTACGGTATCACCATTACCCCAGATTCAGCTTGCACTACGGCCCGACGCCTGATAGATTTTGTCTACCTAAGATCAAGTCACAACGTGGGTAGGTTAGAATAGAGATCAAAGCAGTTACTTCGGTAACTAGACGTTGGAGGCGAGCTGAGAACGACAAAGCTGATATCGAATCTAACCAGACATCGACCAAGACAACCAGAGGGGTTAGTGTCACACATGGTTCCGTGGTAAACCAGGTTTTACCCCGAACCAACCAAGGGTTAGATCATCACAAGTGGTGCTGCAACCAGCCCAAGGTTAGAGTGGTCACAATAAATTTATTTGTATAGAATTTTTATTGTGTAGCTGTATGAAAAATATCTGTGGAAACAACGAAGTTTGTCATTCATTTCTTTCATCTATTTCGTTCCGTTCGTTTTATTAAGGCATTAGTATATCATGGATATAATGGTAGAATGCAAGGAAATCGCCATCTCAAAATTTCTGTAAAAATTCTTGAAATCGGTACGAACAGAAACGTAGTTGAATCTAATAATAAAAGTGAGTTTTTATTAAAGAACAAAAGTGAGTTTGCTGATCCGAATAATAATGAGTATAATAAAAAACAAGCGTGTTTGCTGATCCGAATAGTAAAGAATATAATAATAACTTCGCATATCAAAAATTGTTTTTTTCTTTCTTTCACGTTTAAGAAGTCCTTTTTTTTTAAAAAAAAAAAAAAAAAAAAAAAAAAAAAGATTGCTTGACTAGCGCTTCCGTTTTCTTTCAAAAATGAAGGAAAATATCAAGCTATGAACTTGAAAGAGATTTGACGGCCCTACTTGCTGATATCATAATTACTAGCCAGCTGTTCGAAAAAGGGAAAAAAACAGCTGCAATGGAGGAAGCAATTAATAAAAAAAAGGCTGCCCAAAGACACAAAGAGAAAGAACATTTATTTGATAAAAACTCAACGAGTTGCGAAAGTTTTAAAAAGCCAAAAACTAGATAAGATTACTGACGCCATTTTGAAAAACGAACGAATGAGAGGCTAAATGAAGTGAACAAGATTTTCTCGAACACTTTACAATGCCGAGTTGAGGGAATCGATAAACAGGAGAAAAACTGGCACTTAACTTAGAGTATTATTATATACTCTGTTGTCAAAAAAGCCGATTCTTATGAATATAGCTTTTAAAGTTTCTTGTACATGGAATGTTGGACATAGAAATGGGAGTTTTTCAACGTTTTTGCTGCACTTATATGGTTACATATGTTAATAGGTGTCACTTTGAGTACAGGCAATTCTTTTCTGTCGATTGACATTTCCATAAAGTCTTGCATCAGACATTCGTCCAAAATTAGCTAACAATAGGACAAGGAAATATTGATAGCGTCTCAAACACATGTTAAAATATAATTGTTTTTAGAAATTTATTTACAAATTATTCACACGTGCTGATATAAAATTAAGTCTGAGATTAAAAAAAAAAAATCAATAGTAAGTGGGTAGAATAGTGTATCAGGTATCGGCTTGGAAAAGGGAATCAGCGAGCAGAGTTCGAATTCAGGGCTAGTCTGTTCCACTAACTCTCGCACCAATCTTCTAGAGTAAGGCACAAATGCGCCTCTTTGCCCTATCCAAGTTATTGATTAAATAGCAGTGTAAACTGGGTGTGCTAGCCTTGAGTGGCCACCAGTCAAGTAAAATTTCGAATTCGAAACCGGAGAAAGCAGCGGGAAATCACTCCACAATTTTCTTTATTATCTCTGAATTAGATAATAATATGTAGATAATAATAATATGTAGATAATAATAATATGTAGATAATAATACGCACACCTTGTTTGGTAATCAAACCCTATAAATTTTATCTCCAGTTTCATTACGACCACCGTTTCCTACTCTTATTTTTTATTATTTAAAAAAAAAAAAAAAAAAGTTTTTAAACAGAATAATAATATTCTAATTTAGTTTTATGATAATTCTTATTTTATTTTACGGCAATATTTTTAAAGATTTTTTTTATAGCTGTGCATAATACGCACCCCTGATTTTACTTAGTATTTTTTAAATTATACATGGGGAATTACGGTATTCCATTTCGTTTTTCAGTGCCGCACTTCGTTTGAAGTTGTCACTCATATTTGAATGAACGTTTATTTCTATGAATGTTTCGTGGCGAGTAAACAAAAACAAGGCAAACACTAAAAACATCAATATTTTGACAATAGAAAGAAGAAAAAAATTATATTCTCTTTGTTCCACATCGTCCACATTAATATACAGAATGCGATGGATAAATTGTCATCTAAATGATGCAAAAATAAAAATTAACATTGACATCTCATTTTAAGAGATATATTTACCAAAACTGAACAAAAATATCTTGAAATACTAAAGAGTAAAATCTATTCAATAAAATTGTCAATAGCTTCAACCACGACCTCCAGACAACTTCAGAATCTATTGCATCTCTTCTGGGCGGTCTCCTTGTTTAAGTTGGTGAATGCTGCCATAATTCTTGCCTTCATTTCATGTTTGATGTTACAAGGAGTTTTGTTGGTCTTTCGCTTAACAAACACTTATGTACATTCAACCACAACCTGTTTGATTGTCTAAACAAGGTCTATAGAAAGAATACAAAAAGACTGAATGATATTTGATTATTTATATTCTACGAGTTATATTACAATTCATAAGATTTGCTACATTCTGAAAATCCAGGTGTACGTCGCCCTACGTCGTTAATTGGTTCCAGAGATAACTCTTTTTTGATGATTCTACATCTCTCACCATCACACATTATCATCAGTTCAATCATCACAAAACGACATGGATGCATCCCAGATTCAAAGATTGGCATATGATTGATTACATTATCACCAAGAAACGTGACGCAAAAGACTTCAATATCACCCGCTCTTTCCACAACACTTGCTGTCTTTCAGACCATGTTCGGCTACGCAGCAAAGCATCCTTTCGACTCAAGGTACACAAGAAACCTCTCGTTAGCACTACGGTTCCCAAACAAATCAACATCTCATCCCTGAATTCTGATCTTAAGAACACTCGATTCACTCTTCGAGGCTGGATTCAGTTGTGATCTCAGAAGACATTGAATCCTTCTGGAAATCTCTCAATGATGCCATTTATTCCAGCTCCCTTGAAGTTCTAGGACTTCCCATAAGGTTCAATGTAAATGATACTCATGTTCAACGTCACATCAAGAAGATGCATGATTCGCACAAAATATTCTTAAACAACAAAAATTATCCATATAAACGTGCATATAAACAGTGTAAGCGGGAAGTACAAAATGCTCTCAGAAAAATGAAAGATTCTTGGTGGTCTGATAAGGCCGTGGCAGGCGGCAGCCGAGAGAAAAGATCATAAAGCATTCTATGAAGGCCTTAAAAAGGTGTACAGCCCAGAAGGAAATGGAATTTCACCTGTTATGTTGTCTGACGGCAACACACACCACACAGACAAGAAGGAAATTATATCACGATGGAAAGAACAAAGTGTCCTTAATTCCCCCTCTGCCATCGATGAAAACGTCATTGCTTCACTTCATCAGCGTCCAGAAATTTCCCAGCTGTCTCTTGAGCCATGCTTAAAGGAAATTCAGGATTCTATCAAGCAATTGTCCTCGAACAAAGCCCCCCCCCCGGAAAAGATGCTATTTCCTCCGAAATTTTAAAATATGGTGGGAAGACTTTGGTTAACTCCTTGACCTTTTTAAGTCACATGGAAGGTTGGTTCTGTTCCTTAAGACTACAAAGATGCTTGTATAAAACATTTGTTCAAGAACAAAAGAAAAAAGGTTGTATGTGATAATTCCTGTGGCATTACACTTCTAAGTATCACTGGCAAAATTCTCGCTCGTGTTATTCTCAACAGAATAATCAAATATCTCATTGACATCTATCCTGAATCTCAGTGTGGTTTTCGTTCAGGTCGTGGAACCATTGATATGATTTTTTCACTTCGTCAGGTTGCTGAGAAAGTTCACAAGAACCATGAACTCTATACAGTCTTTATTAATCTGACAAAAGCGTTTGACACTGTAAACAGAAGTGCCCTCTGGAAAGTACTCAAAATGCTTGGCATACCTGAAAGTATGCTAAATGTCATCTCGTTTCACGAAGGAATGAAAGCGTCTGTTATATCTAATAGAGAGTTTTCAGAAACCTTTGATGAAACAAATGGCACAAAACAAGGTTGTGCAATGGCTCCTGTACTTTTTGCTGTCTTCTTTTCAGTTATGCTGTATCATGCTTTTAGTGATCTTGACATGGGTGTAAAATTTGAATTCCGCACAAATGGCGGCCTCTTTAACCATCAAAATTTTAAATAAAAATCGTTGGCTCGAGCAGGTATTATTCGTGATCTTTTGTTTGCTGATGACGCTGCAATCGTGACCACCTCAATTGAAGAAGTTCAAGCACTCGTCAATCGTTTTTCCACCGTTTGCAACGCATTCAGATTAACTATAAGCATAAAGAAAACAGAAGTTGTCCAAGCAGGTCAAGGGTGCAAAACAAAAACTACCTGCCCATACCTTTCTAATCATTCCCATTAATGTTGGCTGTGAAATCATTCGCGTACTTAGGAAGCAAAGTCAATTCAAGTGCCTCTTTGGATAACGAAATAGTTAACCGAATATCAAAGGCAACCAATGCCTTTGGGAAGCTTAAGCATAACCTTTGGGGTGTTCATGGGATTTCTTTGAAAACGAAAATCAGTCTCTATCGAGCAGTCATTCTCACCACACTTCTTTATGGGTCAGAATCGTGGACGCCATACAGGGCGCACATCAATCAACTTGATCATTTTCATGAATGCTGTCTTCGTTCAATATGCGGCTATACACGACAGGACAAAATTTCTAACCCTGATCTTTTCATCAAATGTGGCCTTTCTAATGTAATCACAGTTCAGATGGGTTGGTCATGTCGTCAGAATGAGGGATGATCGGATGCCGAAAAATCCTCATATATAGCCAACTTTTTCATGTTAAGCGTAACGTAGGCTGTCCCTGGTTACGCTTCAAGGATAAACTGAAATAAAATTTAATTGTTGCAAACAACTCTATAGAGAAATTCGAAGTTGCCGTTGAAAATCGAGCAAACTGGACAAATACCTGTTACCGAGTTATAACTAACTTTGAAAAGAATCGTCTCAACCATCTGAGAGAATTAAGAATTAACATTAAATCTCGGGCTAATACATCAATCCATATGATGGACAACCCTTCAGTATGCCCTTCATGTGGATTTGTTTGCAAGTCCCGTGCAGAATTGTTGTCTCATACGAAACAAACATAAAAACTGAACTGAAAGACACTCATACGTCGCAAACGATGGGAGAGTCCATCATATATATATATATATATATATATATATATATATAAAAAATGCATATTATTATTTTTAAATTTATTTGAATATAATTTTATGTGTGTTTATTGTGATTTTAGTGTTTTGACTAATACTTTTAACGGCCGACGTAAACTCGAGTAAAACGACCAAAGTCGCGTTTTATTTTCTATATAATATTTAAGAAAAACCGACGTATCTTCGAGACCGACTTAACTTGAAACGACTTAAGTCGACGTATCACTGTATATTGAAACGTTTGTGGCGTTTTCCAATATGTCACATTTGAACATGGGATTTCGTTTATCGTCTGTTTCTTTCATTTTTTTCATAGTTTAATATAATTTTTCTTTTAACTGCCTTCCTCATTTGATAGATCCGTATTTGTAATTTTTGGATTACCAAATGCCTGTAAGGATATATTTAGCAAACGAGAGAATTTTGTACAGTTAGTTTAGATTGGATGCGTTTAAATTTCTTCCAACAAGAGACTATAAGAATGATTCGATACAAACACTTACGTACCACAACCTGTCTGTCTAAACAAGGTCTATAGAAAGAATACAAAAAGACTGAATGATAGACTGTGGGTCTGGGTAGAGATATAATTTTTCGCATGTGTGTGCAAAGTACATATGAAATATTGCAAAAGTCTTGAATTTTCAGAAGAGTTTGTAATGGGGTAGGATGTTGTAGGTATGTTGTTAATATAGTAGTTATCCTGTTGTTGTATAAATTTGTAGTAGTTGATAGAGGAATCCTTTCTACTTTTTTATACCGAAAACGAAATGAATTAAAACGTACAGCAATGATATAAACAAAAAAATGCGTTGACATTAACAACAAGAATTTGTATTTTTCTTTTTCGTGATGTCTCTTGTTTCTTTAAAGGTTTGTGCTTAATTGTCTGCATGTTCCGAGAATTTCGTTAGTTAGGATAACTTTTGATTTTACGGAGCGATGGTGATACATTGTTTTGTGTTCATTTTTACTACTCTGAATACTTGCTACTCTACTAACTCTACTCTACTGACTGTCATCGCCTGTGGTGGAATGGTCGTTTTTATAATCAGATTTTAGAATGATGAAATATCTTTTTCATCTTTCATCACTTTCATTAGGATGATGAAAGTTTTTATCTTTATTTCAGAGATAATGAAATATACTTATTTTCTATCATCACTGATGGCAAGGTTATTTTTAGAATGATGGAATATCATTATCATTCTGGATCCTAGCAAGTTCTTTATTGGTTTAGTAGAATTTATTAAGTATTTATTAGTAGTTATTTATTAGGTCAGCATGTAGTCAAGTAAGCCGAGAGCATTTTTATTCTGTCTACTGAATACGACATGTGGTTCAGTGCAGACCAAAAACTAAATAAAGGGAAAAGGAGGGTTATATTTTTGAATTTTTAAAAGTATGTACTGTTTTGTCAACACCATCTAGCGTGTATTAGCAGGAATTCTTCTGTGGAGAAGGGAGGTGCTTCTACATACTTCCCATCCAATGTTTTGTATTCACGTCCATTTTTTTTTTTTTTAATATTATCTCCCTTCTGTCTTTAAATTTCAATTCTTTATTTATTTAAGCACTTGAATCTTTTTCAGATCCGGAATATATTTCACCTTTCCAAAACATTAACATTCATCCATATATATAAATATTTACGAATCTTAGTTATTCTGGTACAAAGACACGAGAATAGATTGCAAAGCCAACTTGGTAATTATCCCTTTGGAAGACACTGCTTGAACGAGACAAAATTATCCCGAGATATCACGGTGAGTCCTTCACGGTATTTCTCGGTTACCTGCCGGCACCCATCTCTTCAAGTAGTATGCGGTAGGTTGTATTAAATTACATGATATCAAAGGAAAGGCCTAATCGCTGACCTGAACTACTGGAGAAGATGCAGTCATGTCTTTCACCAAATGTATTAGTTATTGTTACCGAAAAATTGAACTCTGTCCACTGACTGCATTTCTTTTAGGCTAATTCAATCTGATATTCTTTTAATAAATTCATTCTAGGCAAGGCAATAAAGCCACTAAGACGGCTTTACCAAGTGTAAGTGTGAAAGAATATGAGAAAAATATTAAGAGAATAAGAGAACAGGAATAAAGAGAGAAGTTAACTATTGACATTGCATCTAAAGTTTTGAAGATCAAACTTGACTGAAAAGCGAGAAGCCGGGCGAGTGTTCCCTAAGTGAGAAGTGCGAGAGAAGACAGTGTCAGCATATAACTTACGATTACATCTAGCCATTTCAATTGTAAGATTGTAAATTGTGAAGACCTTTCCTCAAATCTAGTACTGCGCTTAAATTCATGAAGTTTAGGTACTAAAGAGGAAAGTAATATTTATTTTGAAAAATGCGGCACAAGGCCAAAAGAGTGTGTAGAGAAAGGCTGGTCTTTAATCTGTTTCATCTTAGACTTAGCTACCCACAATTACTGACCCAAGCATACTACAGTATTCCTAACACCAAAATACTTTCTTACCATTTTTACTACAGTCACCATAATACCCCAAAGTCTCTATGAAGTGCTAACTACTTCGAATATGTACAATATTTCGGTGATTGTGGTGGGGAATAAAAATAACAGCATTTAAAAATGAAATCCCAATAAATATTAACAATAGAGGAAATAGCAAACAATTACCATGATAAATATTTATAGAAGAGCGACAAGGAATCTACGTTACCTCAGAGGGAAAGTGACCGAAACCGAGACGCCAGGTCAGGAACAATAAAATTGCAGATTCTTTGTATTTCATCTAGAATACACAGAATAATCAATAGACCAGATTTGACAGCAATATTCAATGCATAAACGAATGGTAGACTTATAAATGTGCAAGATCGATTCTGGTGAAAGAAATTCTTTCGCACGAAACACTGAACCAAACACCAGTCCTATATATATATATATATATATATATATATATATAGTATTGTTGACAAACAATATATGAAAATTAACGTTTTTAAATTAAAAATAGTTTTCTAATTCTAACTATAGATTCTAGTATAGTATGAAAAATAGGTGGGGGGTCCAATATACACCAATAATTTATAATTTTTATTTTAAGTTGTTAAAGATCATGCAGTTTCTGTGGCTGTAACCTACCTGGTAGGTCTAAATTCTTATAGTACCTTTATCTAACCATAACAGTACAGGTAAGCTCCTCTAGGCTGCTTCTTGTAACCTAGAATCTTTTTTTCTGTTGCTACATGGACAGGTGAATGTCATTTACTGTATGTGCCACTTAAAATCTTCATATCCTTTATTTTACAATAAGTGGTTTCTATTACCATTTTGGAGTAGCTTTGTACAAAAGCTATAAAATATGTCCAGGATAATGTACAGTACTGCAGTTTTTGACTAGTAGGATTGATCAGAAGCTGGGGTGCATTATACATGAGCTATAAGAAAAAAATAAGTTTTTACAAGAAAAAATTCAAGGGTCGCCCTATGAAGTAGACATATACATGAGTATATACAGTATGTTTTTTCAACTCAATTTCCTAACTCAATAAATTCTTGCTTGCCACTTTTTAAAATATCTATGTAATAGCAATCTTCTTACATGGCAGTGAATTTGGGACAATTTCCATACAGATGAAGCAGAGATCTGAGGCAACAGAGATTTGGTTCTACAGAAGACGGCTGAGAATATCATGGACAATGCATGTAAGTAAAAAGAAAGTCTTAAGGAAGATGGAAATAAAAAGGACACTTATACTCAAAATCAAAAAAAATTCATTTGAAATTTCTCAGAGACTGTTGTAACCTAGGGAAGGTTACTGAATAGAATAATCACACAATGATTGGTTCCAATTCATGTCAGCAGAAAACGTTAGTTCAACTACTATATATGATATAAAATTGCTGAAGACATAAGGAAAGAGAATGGGAAAATTGTGTTGCACTAATTATTACTTAAAAATGTCATGCTTTTACTTCATGTTTTATGTAGGTTCAAATAACAAACAACCACTGTCACCGGTGGGAAATGTTATAACATATTAAGTAGTATTGATCGACAGCAGAAGGTAGTTAGTATGATCACAGAATATCTCAATTATATACACTTGATCATATGAAAGCAATGCACGTAATCAGGTCAAATAATATATGCGTATAATTACGTTGATTTAAACATATATATATATATATATATATATATATATATATATATATATATATAGCGACGAGCTGGCCAAAGTGGTAAGCAAGAAGAGCAGGGAAGTAAGACAAGTGAAGATCCTGTCAGAGTCCTGTTGATTTATAGTTTTAGATGAGAGAGAGAGAGAGATAAAGTTTTGTTAACGTAAAACAAGGTTTTGTTTTTTTGAATATATATACATTTTAAAAATCAGATCAATTGAATTCCCTACCTTGGTTTTAACCTTACGGTATTCTCGTGCGATTTTTATAAATTGACCTTCCAACGCTTTATTTGTTTTTAACAACTAATGAACCCTATATTATTTAAAATAAATAAACAAACAAATGCCCGACGTTGAGTGTAATAGAAAGGGAGGAAAAAAAAGAGGGAAGAGAAAAAAGCAAGGGTATTATAAAAGTATCGGTGGGAGGTTAATTGAAATGCACTTTTATTTAATACAGTCTCATATGTGCTTAAGAGGAATTATATATAAGTCCAATCAAGTCTATAATACCTCTAGAACGAAAGGGGTATTCAGAGTAAAAGAGAATGAGAAAGGCTGCCTAAACCGAGGAGGAAGGACATTAAAAAAATACCATTTCAAGAAGACGGAAGATGGCGATTGGCGTTAGTGACAGGGAAGCAAGAAATCGGAAGGGAGATCGACAGACGAGAAAAGAAAAAACTATTAGAACAGAACATAAGGTAGCATCTCGGTTGTTCAACAGTAAAACGATGATATGTAGTTGCCAATATAATAACGTGCTTAAATTCATGCATTCGAAGCACGAAGGAGGAAATATCATCAAAACAATTACTATGAAAATATTTGTAGAAAAAACACAGGGCAGCCACGCCACGCCACGCCAACTCGCTGAGAAAATGATTGAAGTCGATACATACACGGTGCGACAGAAAATGTCGTCGGCACCCACTCGCATCGGAATAGTGATCACCTCTCCGTTTCCGTTTCTACCCCTGATGGTAGTGGCGGATATGGCTGCGAGTCAAAGATTCATTCGGGAGAAATTGATTTTGGTGTACAACTGCGGTACAGAGAAGTCCACACATTTGGTCAGAAGCGTCTGCCTCGCGGCCCAAAGAGGATTGAGACAGGCGAGATCTGGCAAACCTGGTTGCATCGGGCTGTCGGATGGTTAGTCTGTCAAGGCCCAACTGACGCTGCCATCTTCCGCCCAGTTTAGCCTTTGAGGTCGTGTAGAATGTTGCCTATTCCGTCGTTGGCATTTTCCAGTGTTGGTTGCCTTTAGTCTGGTCCTCCTCCACGGTCTTGGAACTACAGACGGCTTCGCTCAGGGGATCACTGGGACACGCAAATCATCTACCATGACATGGAATGACCATATATATAATTTACACTGGATGTCAGACTGAATAGTTCGTTGTCAAATGTACAGGTGCGATGGCTAAATTGTCGGCATTTTATATTTTTATTTTCGCGCGTTGTTTTTGATTTTGTAGACTGCACAGTAAAATAGGGTGACTTGAGCTCCGTCTGTCGGGAAAACAGCACCATGACATAATTCACTCCGCCAGAAATTTAGAAACGGCATGCTGTCCTTACGGCTTTTCTTACAAATACTTTTACATAAATACCAGATTTAATGTCTGGTTATATATGGGCGGTATTTCTGACGCACCATATAAAGTTACGAAAAACTTGGTAATCCGGAGAGCTCAAAGTAAATCCAAAAGGGCTCTGGTGAAAAATTATTACAATGGAACATTAAAGTGGTCTGTTTTTATATATATATATATATATATATATACTGATCTTTCTTATTTTAATATATATATATATATATATATATACTGATCTTTCTTATTTTAATATATATATATATATATATATATATATACTGATCTTTCTTATTTTAATATATATATATATATATATATATATATATACTGATCTTTCTTATTTTAATATATATATATATATATATATATATATATATACTGATCTTTCTTATTTTAATATATATATATATATATATATATATATATATACTGATCTTTCTTATTTTAATATATATATATATATATATATATATATATATACTGATCTTTCTTATTTTAATATATATATATATATATATATACTGATCTTTCTTATTTTAATATATATATATATATATATACTGATCTTTCTTATTTTAATATATATATATATATATATATATATATATACTGATCTTTCTTATTTTAATATATATATATATATATATATATACTGATCTTTCTTATTTTAATATATATATATATATATATATACTGATCTTTCTTATTTTAATATATATATATATATATACTGATCTTATTTTAATATATATATATATATATATATATACTGACCTTTCTTATTTTAATATATATATATATATATATATATATATATACTGATCTTTCTTAATATATATATATATATATATATACTGACCTTTCTTATTTTAATATATATATATATATATATATATATATATACTGATCTTTCTTAATATATATATATATATATATACACTGATCTTTCTTATTTTAATATATATATATATATATATATATATACTGATCTTTCTTATTTTAATATACATATATATATTAAAATAAGAGATTAGTATATATATATATATATATCTTATTTTAATATATATATATATACATATACTAATCTATCTTATTTTAATATATATATATACACTAATCTATCTTATTTTAATATATATATATATATATATACACTAATCGGTCTTATTTTAATATATATATACACTAATCTATCTTATTTTAATATATATAAATATATACACTAATCTATCTTATTTTAATATATATATATATACACTAATCTATCTTTTAATATATATATATACACTAATCTATCTTATTTTAATATATATATACTAATCTATCTTATTTTAATAATATATATATATATATATACTAATCTATCTTATTT
The DNA here is from genome assembly GCA_963932145.1 of Acanthosepion lycidas. Taxonomy (NCBI): domain Eukaryota; kingdom Metazoa; phylum Mollusca; class Cephalopoda; order Sepiida; family Sepiidae; genus Acanthosepion; species Acanthosepion lycidas. Next base: position 22,202,654 of record OZ010598.1, read on the forward strand.
TAATAATATATATATATATATATATATATATACACTAATCTATCTTATTTTAATAATACATATATATATATATATATACTAATCTATCTTATTTTAATAATACATATATATATATATATATACTAATCTATCTTATTTTAATAATATATATATATATACTAATCTATCTTATTTTAATAATATATATATATATACTAATCTATCTTATTTTAATAATACATATATATATATACTAATCTATCTTATTTTAATAATACATATATATATATACTAATCTATCTTATTTTAATAATATATATATATATATATATATACTAATCTATCTTATTTTAATAATATATATATATATATATATATACTAATCTATCTTATTTTAATAATATATATATATATACTAATCTATCTTATTTTAATAATACATATATATATATACTAATCTATCTTATTTTAATAATATATATATATATATATATATACTAATCTATCTTATTTTAATAATATATATATATATATATATATACTAATCTATCTTATTTTAATAATATATATATATATATATATATATATACTAATCTATCTTATTTTAATAATACATATATATATACTAATCTATCTTATTTTAATAATACATATATATATATATATATATATATACTAATCTATCTTATTTTAATAATATATGTATATATATATATATATACTAATCTATCTTATTTTAATAATACATATATATATATATATATATATATATATATATATATATATACACACACACTGATCTTTCTTATTTTAAGATTTTATATATATATATATATCCACACTGATCTTTCTTATTATTTTAACTGTATTTGTTTAGCGTGGTGTGTACGCATTCTAACAATCGAAGTCTTTTCGCATAAAACGAATGCCATCAGCTCTATACTAAATACAGCTCATCAACTTTTATGCCACTATTCGGTAGACGACCTCGTTTTTAATATATCAATGTTTCGCATTGTTACTTAGAAACACGACTGTGTGAAGCTCAGATCTCAGACAAAGCGGTAAAAGTACTTAGATTTCCAGATATGGAAATAGAATTAGTCTCCAGAGGTTAGTAATGCTTTGGTTGGAAGCAGGTTCGAAGATTGGAGACAGATTCCTCGCTTGCAGCTGTGACTTTGAAATCAGTCATTTGTATTTCTGCAGACGATTTTCTTATTAATGAAGATTTAATTTGGTAAATAAAGGCTTTATTGAATCATCTCTGAAGTTGCGAAAGTTAATTAGAAATGCTCTCAACCAATCAGCTGCCTGCGTATTTACTGCAGATATTTACGAATATATTCATCTTGCTGGAAAAGATATAGTGTATTAACTCAAGTGAGTTTTTGGGATCGGATTTTAGGTAAAAAAAAAAAAAATAGGGGTGTCGTACTATACACAGATTGTTGTATTACACCCTATAAATGGCATCGGTTGTTGCATTCCTATGTTAATCTCCACCTTATAAATCGCAATAGGTTGTTGCATTCCACCCTATAAATGGCAATAGGTTGTATTCATATGCTAATGGCAATTGATACAACTGGAGTCTAAACAAATCCTAACCTTTTTACTGAGATTTGTATTCTTTGAATATTAACCCAATCCCTAGGAGGCTTCCCCCCCCACATACAGTCTCTCTCTCTCTCTCCCTCTCTCTCTCTCAGAAGGGCGCTGGGTTTATTTCTCAGTGCTTGAGGTGTCGTCAAAAGGTTAAGTGCCGAGGGGACTTTAGAATTTTTATGTGGTATGGCTGTTAAACCCACTTCGATATTGGGTCACATTCAGTTGCGACTTCGGCGCCCTGGTAAATTCCAAAAAAACTAACCTTGAAGACGAAAGTACTAGAGAAATAGTAATGAATACTTTTAACTAATTATAGTTAGTCTTCATCTCTGAGTTGAAGTATTATAAAGATTATTTAGATTATTCGGACTTATCCTCAAATTCATTGTCACATTCACAACGTTTCGACCGTTGTACACTTCGGCCTTCTTCAGGCGATTCGAATTTCGAACCGAACTTTTTATTTCGCCCACCGGGGCAGATTATTCTTAGAGAGTTGAGTTAAAGGGAAATAACTGAGACATCCGGAAGAGGCATGGCATGTGGAACTAGCCCAATCTACCCAGGTGGACGAAATAAAGGTTTCAGTTCGAAATTCTAATCGCCTGAAGAAGGCCGAAGGGTGCAACGGTCGAAACGTTATGACTATGGCAATGGGCATGAGGATAACAGTCCGAATAATGCAAATAATGCAAGTAATTATAGTTTACAACACAGGTAAATTTTTTGAAGAGGTTAAAAATCATATATTTTCGTTGATCGATTGCACATGTACAGTTTTCTAGATGGGTTAAAATTAATGCAAAATATTTCAGGGATCGCACTGTACATGAAGTCAGGTTAGACACAAAGTATATACAGTGGATAAAGGTAAGTAAAACATACGGTAATTAGAAAAGATCCAAAGATTAATATAAATGGATTGAAGAATATATGTATATGGACAGATTTATTGAATTAATTTTATATATAAGCGGTCTGATAACAAGTACCGGGACTGATATGATAAAGAAGCTAAAGAGCGCAAAATGAAGTCCCTTGGCACAGATAAACCTTGAACTCTGTCGCGTATGCATACTAAGTTATAACTTCTTGTTTCCGTTTTTTATAGAATTACTTGGAAGGAAAGTGTGTAGAGTGTGGTAATCTCGCCAAACCACAGAGGTTCCATTATTAACAATGGCTTGTGTAGCACTTCTTGGCCAAGCATCATATTTATTACGTTGACAGCTACCATATTCCCCCAGATCTCGCCCTCTTGCGAATTTTTCCTCTATCCCAAAATCAAATCCCACTTGAAAGGAACGACATTTTTAGACGGAGAAATAATCCAAGAGAATGAACGAGACAGCTCTTCGCTGTCTGCCCTCTACCCCCTACCCACAAAAATAAAGAAAGAGTTCCAGGAATGCGTCCATTAGTGGAAACGACACTAGATAAAGTGTGTGGCTTCAAAAAGGACTATTTCAAAGGAGATGAAATGCCGAATTGATATGTGTTGTAGTTTTTTTTTTTTATGACATCAGTCCCGATATTTTTTGATCATCCCTCGGATGTACTTTTTCAGATGATAGTCAGGGAGTAAGATATGAGGTAAAAAAGCAGCCAGTTATCAGACTGGTCGATATTAATAGATCGATATATAAGGTCACGGACACACAAAGACACACATATATATTATATTATATGAGTGATTGTGTGAAATAAAAGAGACAAAAATAAAATTGTACTTAAAGATAAAATCGTCAAACATTGACTAATAAATAATCGCTAAATTCAATTCCGTGAGATAAAATGAAGGATATCTTCATTCATTTCCGTCTAGTAATATGAATTGAAATAGCGACTATTGTAAACTATCACATCAGAATTGAATTAGCAAGGTAAGCCGGCGTGGCACCGGAAAAAAAAGAAGATTGCCTCCAACCTGAAACTACAGAGACAAAGAAATATGTGGTTACTTTACTAGAAATTTTTAAAAACAAATAATATGATAAACAGAATTCTTTTTGCATCCTTTTTTTTATTATACAATTATTTCATGTTTCAGAAGAAACGGTAGAGTAATGGATATCGGCTCGGAGTGAGGAATCGGAGAGCCGAGTTCGAATTCAAGAATCCATTACATTGACTTACGTGAGAAATGCATGAATTCCCGGGTAGTCGTCAATGTAATAAATATGGTGCTTGGCTAAGAATTGCAGCACAAGCCCAGCTATGAGTAAATAGCGGGTTCTATAGCCTTGGATGGAAACTGGTCTACCTCAGAAAGAAATGGCAACCTACTGCGGAAAAAATATGCCTCGTCAGTCATGTATCGAAAGATACACGATCGCTTAAGCGTGTATCACACATGGCACGTAACTGATCCAGAAGAACCTGCTCATCTTGGTTGTTATGCTCACGACGTTTCGTTGAGTACAAAGGTATTCTTCAGTATATGCCTTCATAATTGTTTATCCAATCTTAATTGGATAAACTATTATAATCCTCATATTTTTCTATTCGTTTGTCCTTATTTACCTGGGATATTTCTTTTTGCTAAACTTTTCCAGCCCTTTTTTTTCTAGCGGCCTTTTTTCGTGCTAGATTTTTTTTTTTTATTGGGGTATCCGATCTCCATTCCTTTTCGTACGCTTTCTACCTCTCTTTCACGCTTACGTTCCTTTTCTTATGCTTTTCTCCACACTCTTCTCATCTCTCTTCCCTTTCTTACACTTTTCCCTCTATCTCTTTATATCCGTTTCTTTTCTTACGCCTTTCCCCCTCTCTCTTCACACCTCACATTCTTGTGCTACACTCCCCTCTCTCTTCGCATCTCCCTTCCCTTTCTTACAGTTTCCTCTCCCTATATTCACACCTACGTTTTTTCTTACGCCTTTCCTCCTCTCTCCACTCTTCTTTCTTACATTTTTCCCCTCTCTCCCCACACCTCTATTCTTTTCTTACTCTCTCTCCACAACCCCTTCCCTTTTTTAAACTTTTCCCTCTCCTTTTATTCTCTTTACTTACACTGCACCCTCTCTTCATTTTCTTTTTTTTTTTGTACTTTTTTCTCTCTACACACCCCTTTCCTTTTTTACACTTCCCCTTTTCCTTTCACTCTCATTTCTTCCCTCTTTTCACTTTCTTTTCTGGCACTATCCCTCTCTGTACATACCCTTTCCCTTACATTTCCCTCTTTTTTATACTTCCTTCTCTCTCATCTCCATTCCTTTTCTTACGCTTCCTCCCTTCTCTCTCTTCACATCTCTTTTGCTCTGTCCTTCACTTTTCCTTTTGACGTTCTTCGTAACCTCATGATTTTTGTTTTGTTACCACCCCTTATCTTTCTCATCACTCCGCTTTTCACACATTAAACTCTTTTCTTTCTTTTTTCTTCTGTATTTTCAGTTTAGTTTTCTTCACTTTAACAGAACTTGTATTTTTGTCCAAGGTATTTCCCAGAATTTAATTTTGTTGCCATTTTGCTATAATTGCCGCAATTAATAATCTTCTCTAGCCGTTGACAATTAAATGCAATCAAACATTACTAGATATGACGGATCTATAATTACTGTGTGGACAGAAATTAAAACTCTTCACTTCCCGCGTAGATGCTAAGTGTGACTTTAGCTTCCTACTTAGCTTGCAAAGCAGCATTGTTTCTTTCTGCTGATGCCAACAAACTCAGTGACCAGACAAAATCATCTGGCGTGTCGCATTTTAAAAGCGAACCATAACTCCTTTCACTATCGTTTTCCAAACCAACACACTATACACACACACACAGGCACCCAAGTAACAAATATACATTTTGTTACCCACCGTTTCGTACATCCGAGTTTCATACACGTCCGCGCCTGACGTTTGCCACGTGCATGAAACTCGGAGTTGTACCAAATAGCGAGGAACAAAATATATATTTATTCAGTCAGTTATGCGTGATACACGCTTAGGCAGATTTTTTTCCCCACAGTAGTTTGCCATTTCTTTCTGCAATAGACCAGTTGCCATCCAAGGCCTTAGAACCCGGTCTGTCCTGCTATTTACCCATAGCTTAGAAGAGGATTCATACCTTTCCCAAGGTTATTAGCATGTAAGTGAATGTAATGGATTCGACTGGAATTCTAACTCGGCTCTCCGATTTCTCAATCCAAGCCGCTATCCATTACGTGCCTCCATTACTAGTATAAATTTTAGCTCCTGTTTTACACCGAGCATTGTTTTTATTTTAACCAGTAGCATTCATTGTGTAGTATTTTATATCTGTTTAACATGTTTGTTGTGAAATTGTTATATCGACCAATCGTTGGTCGCCTATAGCCGAATGGGATACTCGCAGTTGCCAAATAAAAGGTTCGGTCGTAATAAAAGATATCGTTATAAAATATCAATGTAATAAACAGCGGGGTGTTGTAACCCCCCGCCCAACAAAAAAAAAAAAAAAAAAAAAAAAAAATCTATTAAACGCGCGAGAAAAAAAACAAACAACAAAAAAAAAAAAAAACAAAAACAAAAAAACGAGAAACTCATAAATGGTAGTGTAATAAACGGGGGCGGGTATTAAAAAAACAAAAAACAAGTCTCTGAAATTACAAGATGTCAAAGAAATAAACCTACAAACAAAATTCCATCATTGTATCTGAGTAAAATTCTTTAACAAAATCGAAAATATTCTCATGAAATCTTGCCAACATTACAATATAAATAAAGCAAAAAAAAAAAAAATGGCCATCAAAAATGGCTATCAAAAATGGCAAAAATGAATAAGTGGGTAATCGTAAGTTTCAGGAGGTTTAGAAAAAACCTTTAAATTAAAAACATTGCGGAGATTGTTTTTCATGAGCAACTCGTCTGTTATTAACAACAGTTATCCGCCATTGCCATTCGTTCGTGCATTGAACATTTCTGCCATTTTTCAGGTCTTCTACTATATATCTCGAGATACTAGACAACATTCGAAGAAGGGTCTGTGATATAATCGGTCCTGATTTGGCATCTCGATTTCAGTCTCTTTCCAACTATCATGACATGGGTTCCTTCTATCTTTCTAGAAACATTTTCATAGCAATTGTTCTGGTGGAGTTTCTTCCTTGGGGCATAGACTGCATGAATTTAAATGTATATACTAAGTATGTACAACCATAAATGTCGTTTGTTAATATGTGAGAAAACGACATTATTTTTTGCACCAACCTAATACTTTTGAAATTGCTAGATATAACCGCATGTTTCATTCTAATAGTTTCTTTTCACGCCTATGGAACACTTTTCCGGTTTCTTGATTCCCTGCCAGCTAAAAGTCTTCAAAAATTTAAACGCAACTTCAATCGACATCTTCTGTCTTTCTAAATCCTATTCTTTTATTGCTCTTTCTCTTTATTAGTTTTCTCATTCACTTTCATTTCCAGTAACTCTTTGCATCTTAAAGGGCATTATCGCCTTTCTACGGGGGAAATGATTAATAAGAAAATCATTAGGGGTTCAGGTAAAACACTGTCCTTGTTTTAAACTAAGCTATTCTTGGTAAATAACGAGATATATGCATCCAGTTATTTATGGATTTTTCTGTATTTGTTTCTCTGTCCATAACAATAGACTCGCCCCTTAGTTTGAAAATCCCTCCCTGATTTAAAAAAAAAACAAAAAAAAAAACCAACAACAAACCTGGTTTCACTATTATTTAATGAGAAAATCCATTGCTAGAGAAATCTGGAGCATGTTTGGTACCACTTAAAACGAGCAGGCGTTGCGTTACCATAGGAACTGAATTTAAAAATTATTAAAATGAAAAATTATTAAATTGTTATTTATAAAAAAAACACTATTAAGTAGAGAGAACAATAAAAGAACAAAAATTAATACATAAGATAACGATTGACATCGCATTTAAATTTTTGAAGATCAAAGTTGACTGGGAAGCAAAAGCAGAGAGAGAGAGAGAGAGAGTGTTACACAAGCGAGTAATTCATAAAGTATAGATACCATAGAGGAAAGCGAATCAGAACAATTACCTTAAAAGTAAAGGTATTTTGGCGTGCGAAAATGATTGAAGCCGAGAGGATATGTCAAGACTAATAATATTGCAGATTATTTGGATTTTATTCTCTAAATATCTAGCAGGAGCACCAGACCAGATGTGGCAGCAATATTCAAAGCAAGGACAACTGGTAGACATATATTTCTGAGAAATTCTAGCGAGAAAAAATTGACTGGCACGATACAGAAAACCGACTTTCATAGCATGCGTGACCTAGCAATTGATTCAATATAATTTTCCACTTCACGTCAATGGAAAACATTAGTCCGATAAGGTGGACTGAGATACTCTCCTGGAGGTTAGCATCAGCCATGCTGATGGAAAGTAAAAAGAGTTCTCTCAGATGATTAAAAGAGAGTAGTTTCGTTTTAGAGGCGTTAAAATTAAGCCATTCCTTGCCTTACTTAATAACAGTGTAGATCATTTTTGACGTCATCTGCCAATTTGATCTTATCGAACCGCTTAGACTGACTATTAAATCAAGAATAAATGGTTGTGTCATCAGCATAGATAACGATGAATCGAGAGAACTGGTATAAACCTATTATTGTATTTCACTTCAAAACGGTATTTCTAGAAGACAAACGTTTTGGAGGCAAACGGTCTTCATAATTAGAGTACCTGATATCAAAAGATAGAACATTAATTCTAATAATTAAAATTAAATGTCCGTTTTTTGTATCTACTTTCAGAGAACTGCATCCACTCTTCATGAAACCGGATTGCAAAATTGAATTTATTTTTCGAAAAATCTTTGGTTGTATCTGTGAAAAGACGATATATGTGTTTCCTTTTTTAGAAAAGGAATCTTATTCCAATATTCCTGTGGATTTTTTAGCGGGTAATTACTAGTTAGGCAGTTTCATTACGCCCAACATCAAACGAGAAGGAGAAATGAGCAAGAAACTGGACCAGGCTGCTCAACAAACGTGTATGGAACAATAAAAATCTCACCGTTGTGGTGTCCTCCCTCTAAAGAGTCTATGTTAGACTCCTCCACCTACTATAAGATTAGTAGGAGAGAAGGCCTTGGGGGATCAGTCGACCAGACGGTTCGTAACTGTCGAACTCTCTGTATCGGTAGAGAGGAACTCGGACGAAGCTTTAGCACAGGGCAAAGTTTCGCCCGGGGAGGTAGACAGTCCCTGAACGAGTTTAGGCGGGTTCTAAGGGAATATTTTTGGCCGATCCTACGGGTTTAGAGAACTCACAGTAAACTCGGCCTTGTGCCATATACATCCCTCGTGGTGGGGGACTGTCAAATATTATCAGTCGACCAGACTGTTCGTAACTGTCGAACTCTCTGCCTCGACAGATAGGAACCCGGACGAGGCTTTGCCGCAGGGCAAAGTTTCATCCATAGAGGTAGACAGGTTCTGAACCCACTTATGCGGGTTCTAAGGGAATATTTTTGACCGAGGCTACGGGTTCGGAGAACGCACGGTAAGCTCGGCCTTGTGCCACATACATCCCTCGTGGCGGGGTGGGGGCTGTTAAATATTAACAGACGAACAGATTGAACGCTGGGTCAACCGACACACACTCAATAGTCGTGTAATACTCTTCTGTTGTACTTACTGTTTAATATATGATATATCTGCAACCCTGGTTTTGTTATTTCTTTAACCATTTACTTGGTCACAGCACTCACGAAGACCAGTGTCTACAAATCAATCGTGATCACTACACTTCTATATGGTGCCGAATCCTGGGAGATATATTGAAGCTACTCAAACGCAAAGATTTCGGATCGTTTTCCGTGTTTGAGCTATCTTTGAGGCCTATATAGGTAAACCAGAGGGTCTTGGCAAATCTCGTGAACTGGCGCTACAGAATTGCAAACTGTAGTGAATAACAGAATGCGCATGACTTGAGGACCACCAACAGTTGCAACATCTAAAACGGATAGTACATGTAACTCGAAAAGAAAATAATGATAATCAAGATGCACGCCATTTCAAATAGGAGGTTCGGAAGAAAACCTCCATTAATACTGGAAAGAGCGGTAACAACCACTGTACTTGAGAAACCTATTTTCCTAAAAAGGGGTTTTAAGAGAAAAAATTTATAAATTTCAACGGAAAACAGTACTGACTGCTCGGTATATATGCTAAATGTTTCCTTGTAAGATAATCTTTTTTTATTTTAGTTTTTGTTCATATATTTATATTTTTTCAACGATTGAATGATATGCAAAGGGAAAAACATGGTTAGCCATTTTTATTGTATTTTTCGATACAGCACTATACGTTGAGTAATTGTGTTTTTTTTTTTAGTATCCTTTCTCTTCATTTTGTTTTATATATTTTTGTAGATGCTTTAAATATGTCCTTTTTTCTAATAAAATAAGAAAGAAAACACGAAATATGTTCAAAAATTTAATGTAGAAAATTAAAAAAAGTATTTTCTTTTAATTCTTTGTAGTTATTACATAACTGACCGCACATGAATATTAATACATAATCATTTCATGTCAGGTAGGTGACAATTCATAAACCAGTAATATATATATATATATATATATATATATATATATATATTATGGCATTAAAGGCAAGAAATTTTTTAATATAGGCCATGATAAATTTTAAAACAAAAAATACTCAAAGTTTTCGTTTGGTGATAGCATTCGAAATACATACGGGTCTTCTATAGCGGATCACTTGATAAATAATCTGACCTGTGCTATATATTTTAGTGTGAGCTGGTTCCCTGTTCTGGTCAGAAAACACTCATTATTCCATCTGAAGGTGTTGGAGACGCTGTTCATCAGGTGCAGGCGACCCGCTCTTTGTAAACAAAGAGACTGTTTGCTTGGGCTTGCAGTGCTGTGTCTCTAGCATCTTTGGCGTTATAACTTTTATTATTATATTTTTTCCCTGTCCATTCATTCACGTCATCCGCGACAGAATTTCCTCTCATAATTTGTTTCCCCGTTTACAGTTCTGACGAGAGGGAACGAAACCGGTCGACTTGTGTTTTTGTTTTAAAATTTATCATGGACTATAGTAAAAAATTATTGCCTTTAATGCCATAATACGTTTTTGTACCGTTAAAAACATATATATATATATATATATGCATATGCGTTTGTTGTGAGTATATCGTTTGGCAATTAGTATTGCTGTGACGTATTTGTAGGCGAGCACAACGAGACCGACAATAAAGAATATATGTTGTTGGAAAAAGCCACACGTGAAGTTGACACACGAAAGCTTGACTCGAAAAGATAAAATATTTGATTTTTTTTTTTTTTGTTTTTTTTAATCAATTCATGGCGGGAATGTTACTGATACGCATCGGGTAATAGAGAGTTAAGGTAGGAGAAAAAAGCTGGGCATAATAAGGACCGAGAAAAGGATAAAAGCTGAACGTGTTTCGAGAAGATAGACGAAGGCGAGCGAGTTACATTTAATTTTTTGAAGATTGTAGTTATCAGGGAAGTAAACGGAAGGAAGTTTCACAGGCGAGAAGTGCAGGAAAGGAAACTGTTCGAGTAGAAGTGGCAGTTACATATAACTAATTTAAAAGTAAATGGGTGGGACCTAAATGCCAATCTAGTAACACACTTAAACTTACGTAGTCTGGACACCAGGAAAAAATCCAGAGCAGTTGCCATGAGAATACTTGTAGAATAGATAAAGGAAAGCCACGTCACGTCGGTGAGAAAGAGACTTAAGTCGAGATGCCAGCTCAGGATCGGTTAGATTGCAGATCCTACTTTGGATTTTGTCAAGAAGCTCTAGATGAGTAGCAGGAGCACCGGACCAGGAATGTGCAAGACGGGCTCAGATGAGAAAAACCTGGTACAAGAGAGTGACCTTATTTTCCTTGCAGTAGATGCAGCTATTGATTCAATGTAGTCTTTCCATTTCAAGTCAGTTGAAAACGTGAGGTCAAGAAACTATAGTGAGTTACTCACCATGAGTCTAGTACCAGCCATGCTGATGGCGGGCAGGAAAGATTCTCTATCATTTTTAACTGAGAGAAGTATCGTTCTGGAGGCATTAACATCTACGACCCATTTCCTGCCCCAGTTAACCACAGATTAGAGGCTCTTTCCGAGAGCAGCGGCCAGGTTAACTCTCAGCTCTGGCAGATTTGCCATCGAGACAAGAATAAATGGTAATGTGATAAGTATTAATACCTACTTGGGAATTGATGACATCAGGATGATCATTGGTGAAGATCAGAAACAGCGTAGAACCCAGGATAGAGCCTTGGGGAACTCTCGAATTTGTATGAGAGTATCTAGAATCGAGCCCGTTCAAAACGATCTTCATTTCACGATTTGATTAAATCAAACAATCGTCCAGTAATACCGTAGCCCTGGAGCTTACGTAGAAGACCATCGTGCCAAACCTTGTCAACAGCCTTCGAGATATCTAGAGCTACAGCTCGATCTTCGCCCTTATTCTCAAGAGATTGATACCCATATTCAGTGATGGTCGTTATCACATCAACGGTAGACCAAATAAAAGGGAATCCATATTGTTTGTCAGAGAGTATGTCGTGAGAGGTAAGGTGCTTAACCACTTCAGAATTGATTGTCCTCGAATACTTTGGTAGGAGACGAATAGCGTGATACTTAGAACGGTCAGAGTTGTTAAAAACAGGAACTACAGAGGAGGACTTCCAGCAAGCTGGAAAGCAGGTAGCAATAGTTGGAGATTTTGAAGATGACTGGAGCCAGCTTGGGAGTACATTTATTTAGGACGATGTCTGGGATCCCGTCACCTCCGTTTGCCTTATGCAAGTCTAATTTAGAAATGATGCCTGAGACCAGTGATCGGTTAATGTGCGTATCACTCGGTAAAACCTCTGCCCTTTTGGGGAAATCAGATATGGATACTCCAGATGAGGCGAGTGTTCAGTTGGAAAAAAAATTCCAAGCAAAGAATTATCTGCTGTAGATGTCAGGACATAATGGAATGCTAATTGTTACTCAAGCCCATCATAAGTATGTTATGCGTTGTTTTCCTCTGTCCGTCTTTGACCTTCAATCTGTCCTGTGAGTATCAGATTTTTCAAGCCCTCCTTTCTCATTACGTACCTCTTTCTGATGTCAAGTATAAGTTTCCTTTTTGTTTGAATTTTCTATAAAACCTCGTCGTGACTCACATGTTGGTATTCTCAGCATTTTCTGTAGAACCATATTTCTGTTGCTTCAAGTCTCTTCTTCATCTTTGAAGAGATTGTCCAGCATTCGCTGCCATATAGGAAGAGATCACGGAACAGTTCAATACTTTGTTTCTAACGAAATTTTCCTGTCTCTTAATACTTTGCTTAGCTTTTGGAATGCATCTTTGGCCATCCCAATACGCCTTCGGATTTGTTTCTCACTATTCATCCTCTGTTAGAACACTTCCAAGATATTTAAATTCACGTGATATTTAACCTCTCATATTGCAGTGAATGCTGGACAATCACCTCACAGATGAAGAAGAGACTTGAAGCAACAGAAACATGGTTCTACAGAAGGATACTGAGAATAGCATGGACCGAAGATGCGAGTAAAGCCGACGTTTTAGAGAAAATGGAAACAAGACGACACATACTTAACATCCGGGAGAGTCAGTTGAAATTTCTAATTTGCGATTCCGATCCCTTAGGTGCAGGAAAAATTGCCCGTAGACTCCGTATACACAGGGTCGTGTAGCTGTTGACCTCCCAAGACGAGAGACTGCCCTTCGGTATAGCCTCGTTTGGGCTCCTCTCCGCCTGAAGGCAGAGAGATCGACAAGTTGCAGATTATGCTCACAGGCGTGCCAAGTCTTGTACGTGGCAGGGTTAGTCTATTTCATGGATGTTTACCGGTGTTCTTACGGACATTCCTCTGTAAGATACGGCAGCCTGTCCTACTCTACAAACATGATCACGTGGTAAAGTTGTATTTATCTCATTAGGTTGAAAATGCCGCGAAAAATAATTTGCTGCTACTGTCTGGCAGGTAGGACTGATTTTACAGTGTCAAATATAATGGAATGCTAATTGTTACAATATATTTTGGAGACAGCTCGCAGGGAGAAGTGGGTTTATGACTTTTTAAAACGAAGATAAGGCCGAGTGAACAGGAAGAGATATAGTTTCGACTAATGTTTATAGTGAAAAGAAAATGGAAGAAAGTCTTTTCTTTTTACATATAACTTCAAGCTTTTTAAATTCTTGTAAACTGCAATAGAGCAAAACTAACAACAGTAGATAAGGCAGTGTCGTAAAAGTTATTGGCAAGGGAAATAGAATCGGTGTGCAGGTTTCAAATTCAGACAGAGTGGGTCTCGTTCATTTCGGACTAATATCCTTACAAATTCAACTTGTACAGCCATGTGTTATATAGCAAGTCAGGAGAAGGAAAACTCAATTAAAAACTAACTTGATTACGGATGAACTCAGTCAGACTGTCTTGCCTTAGATGTAGCAATTGCTTCTGAAGCTGCAGTGCATCCGGTGCCTTGACAACCTTAATGGGTTACTGAACTCGTGATTGCAATTTGAAAAAAAAAAGTTATTTTAATTTGTGAAAATTTTAATAGAATGATTAAGGGATCCACGGAAAGTAATGTAATTCTTTCGCCTTTAGGCAGGTATGGAATACAAAGAATTACAGGATTAGAAAAATAGCGTGAATTTGCATAGAGGATATGTTTAGAATATGACTAAGTATCATTAAGGACAGACGGGGAGAAAACGAGAATAGAATTTATTTCGTAGTCAAATTTTAGAGAGTAGTTAGAATATTTTCGATATAGCGGAAGAGACTTAAATAAGACAAAAGATTCGGTAAGATATACAGATAAGTGGAAGGAAGAAAGGGAAGGAAAGGGAAGGAAAGGGAAGAAAAGGAAGAAAAGGAAAAGTAAAGACGGCCAGACAACGAAAAAAAGAAAAAAAAGTGCATGAAACTGTTTAAACACGACAGATTATTTTGCAATGAAGTTTATATATATATCAGAAATGTACTCAAATATGCTCAATATTAAAATGTACTCAATTATGATTTATATATATGCTCGTCAGTGTGAGCCTTTATTGCCAATGGCAGACAAATAAAGCTCCTTCCGACATATTCATCTCTGATAAGGAAAATGTCGCTCCGGTAAAGTAGAATGTCATTCCATTCAATTAAATATTTATAACACTTTGTGTAAATATTTTCTTGAAATGTGTTCTTTTACCAGATTCTTTAAGCTTTGATAGAATAACGCTAATAAAAATGCCTTTTCGCAATCTATAATCGATCTAACATTTTTTTTCTAAATATATAGATTTGCCTGACCTTAAAATGTTGACCTAGTGTACAGGATTGAGGTAGACGTCATTGTTAAGTAGATTTCAAACGTTTCTGTTGAAGATCAAAGATTTGATAATGCGAAGGGCCCGTGACAGCCGAGAAAGAAATAGGACAAAGGTTGTTTGAACCGAAGATGTAGATCATGTATTTTATTGAGACGTTCTGTTATGAATTACAAGAAGCCGAAACCAAAATAACAAATAATGAATGAATCGGAAAACGAAATGGTAAGTAAATATAAACGATATACTGAAGAAAACTTTAAATAACATTTACTTTTGGTTGGTTGGACGTGGTCAAGCAAACAAAAATAAGTAGTGATTTTACTGTTCGCATTCGGACGTCTGTTGTTAAGAACAATGTGTCAAAATTCAGAAGTGGAGCCGAGAAACGCTGTTCTCAAGATAAAGTCGAGTCAAAGTCTTAAGTTGTCTGAATTTCTAAAACACTACTACTTATTTTCTTTTGCATTAGCCTTTCTTCCACCCTAATAAATCACTAGTAAAGGTACCCGACTTTGCCAGGGAACTAATTTTAATTAAAAAGACACACAGATGGACACTTCTTTTTATTCCTATAGTTTAACTAGCAGTATAACCCGTCTTTGCCCGGGCCTTTCATTATTGGGAATTTTTGCCGTTCAGTTGGAGCAGTTTAAGTTTAAAGTCAATATTAGTAACAACATTTAGGTGCAACTGAGGCACATCCCCACATGTGGGGTTAACAATTTGAATAGGGAGGTGGCCTTGAAAAGGAAACTGTATAATAATAAATAATATTATTGTAATAATTTAAAGTATTTATTTTATTAAAGTTTTTATGGAAGATATATATCCAACGACAGATAGTAAATAGTAAAACGTTGCTGAGAGTCATAATAGACAGGAAGTAGTGGAGAGCCATTGTCGCCAACAATTTGGACTCAAAACCGGCACTATAGAATTATCTATCAAACAAACGAAAAAAATTAATCGAAATCTGATGAAAACTGGAAATGTATAAACACCATCCGATCACACAGACAGGCACACACGTCACGTTTAGAGAATTATAGATATAGATAAAATGATCAATCGAAGTAACCAAGCATTAATATACTAACAAAAAAAAAAAAAAAAAAAAAAAAAAGATTGGCCTCCATTATGACTATTTTTACGTGGGAATAAATATTTAAATTTCATGATATTGGTCTTTGACCAAATATTTTTCTTTTTTGTACCTACGTCAGCTTTGCATAGCCTATAGCACTACCTTGATCATAGCCAAGGTTGGTTAAAATCCATCCAGTAGTTTCTGGGCCTATAATGTACAAACAGACAATCTTATTTTTATAGATGTATATGACCATAGTTCTGCAAGAGAACTTAAATTAGAGGAATTTTATTTTAAAAATGTTTAGTAAATGTCTTCAAAAGTATATTTTAACTCTTGTGGACGTCTGTCACTGCTTAGATTTAGAGTCATGAGTTGTTAAAAATGGTAGCGGTTAGATCGTGAAATCTCCACAGAACTATCAGTTTCTACTAATCTATAACTGAACTCAAATGTTTACCAGTAGATGAAGTACCTAATTTTCAGGTGTAAAATCTGAATATATTCATGTCTTATTGATGAATTTTGCTTTTATTCGCCTCTGCAGTTATGGATATCACAGGATACGTTGAAATAACCCAAAAGTAGTCAATACGCAAAAGGCTCCACACACTATTTCCAGTTGTAGCATAAATAAAATGAATTTAAAATTCAATATTTTTTTCAACCAAAATTCCTAAAAACTGTTTCTGAATCAAGTGGAATAGTGAATAGATAAATTGAGGTTGTGGGGTTCAGCGTACCCGGCGTATTTTGAACTTGCGATGTAATTTTCTTTGCATTGAAAATTCCATTTAACTGTGCAAACCAAATTTGTACGTTAGTTGGGTTGTAAGTTGGTAATAGCGTTATTGTTATAGCGGCTTCCATAGGTTCCGTAGTGTGTGTATCCATTTTCTATGTGTCTTGATGATTATATGTTAAAAAATGTGTTGCTTATTTTGTTGAAGCTTTTCTTTCAGTTGGAAATTTGCGAGTTCATTTCACGTCGATTGGTCACCAATTGTGGGGTTCAGCGTACCCGGATTAAAGGAGAATTTAATACGGGATACCCTGGCCACAAAATACAACGCAAATTTCAAGAAGAAACAACACGATAAGGAACGTTTGTTGAAAATAGAACATTGTATATTTATTTTCTTGTGAATAGGGTAAAAAAAGATTAATGTTTTAGTTAGTTTAAGCAAAATGTGATTTTGATAAAAATGTCTGTGTTCGCTGTCTTTTAACAGAGTAATGTCTGTTTCTTTTGTTTTTGTATAGGTGTAAAGGAGAAAGGGGCGATCAATTTAAGTTGGAAAAGAGTGTGAATGAGGAATAAAAAAATAAAAGGAAAATGTACTTATGAATTGTTTTGGAGTCAGTTGTAAATTTGTTGTTGTTGTTGTTGTTTCCTAACCCACTTTCGGATCTTAGTGTCGGGTTGAATCAGTGATGAAATTTACTGTTAGTCTTCTGTGATTTCTGCGCCCTTCTGACTATTGACTTGAGATTCTCTATTTATTGTTGACTTTTTTTTCACACTGGCTCGTTATCTTTTTTTTAGTTTAGCAAATCGCCTCCTTTCATTGGTCAGAAAATTAATTTCACACTTTATTGCGAAATCTGTTTTTAATCGTTCTGATCCGATTTTGCGGGTGTGCAAATCTACTTTGTGTTTTTAGTTATTTGTTGGAATGATAGAGGATTTGTATCCTATAAGGTGAAAACGACCTTTTCACCACAAGATAACCAACTAGACAAGCAAGGCAGCAACGGTACTAAAATCCACCACAGAGAAGTTACACATTAAAGTAGCTCTGCCGTTGATGACATTATTGGTTTGGTTTACGGCATATCAACATCTATGGGTTATTTAATGCCGACAAGATTTTTAATAATGTTTTTCAAAAAATGTATTGATGATAATAATTTTTCTTCGAAAATTTATTGCTGGTATTAAAACATATTTTTACACTTTCATAATGTTTTGACCCCAGTTTATGGGTCAACTATTTGCTCATAGCTAGGACCCTTACAGGTGCTACCACCCCGGGTCAGGGTGGACCTGGGAACACCAGCGATTAAGAGTTGATTCCACGCTCCTCAAAACCTTCTGATCAGAGGCCTGGTTGTTGGATGGAGTTTATCGTCTTATCCAGGACGCGGATGTAGCTTATCGTCTTACCCAGGACGACACACTACTGGATCAATCGTTCTATTCGACAAATGTGTAAAAGAAAATATTTACTTTTTTGTCATCACCCTCTTACGCAAACGATAAAAAACTCGTTTATAACCAATTCTACTCCAATTTTGAATACAGTGGTTTAAAAACGCTTTCTTTTTTCGGGTATGTAATTAATTGCGAGATAGAATGTATAATTACATGCATTATTTACATTATTCGGGCTGTTATTCTCATCTTCATTGCCATATTCACAACGTTTCGGCCGTTGTACTCTGCGGCTTTCTTTAGGTGAATGGAGTTTCTAACCGAACCCTTTTTTTCGTCCACCGAGAGTAGATTGTTCTAGTTCCACGTACCATGCCTCTTCCGGATGTCCCAGTTATTTCCCTTTAGCTCAAATCTCCAAATTTTGTTTCACCACTGCTGTGGCCTGGTATTGAACTCACAACTCTTTGGGTTTAGTCACTGGATCTAACCAACGTCTTTATCCACTGTAACAAGTGTCCTTGTGAATGTGTCAATGAATAATGTAAATAATACAAGTAATCATAATACCTCATTTCAGAGATATAGAAAGATATTGAAGAATGTATGGTTGTCAGCAAATGAAACAACCGAACATGTGAGTTACGAAGTGAAGAGACCAAAAAGCAAGCAGGTACAAAAATTTAAATATCTAGGAAGCGTTTCTTTTTCTTTTTTTTAAATAGAAGACGAAAAACTGTTATATAGGAATAAAGTGTCGCTGCCGACACTTGAGTTTGAACATAGATCGCCAGTGAGCAAACATAGACGAACTCATTATTGAATTAAGTAGACCAGATGACCATAGAAGAAACGTATATATGGGAGGTAGCGTGTGTTTAACTGATCGCTATTTTTATCTATTTCTATTCGGATCGACATTTCTACTATCCTCTATTACTATACGGACCGTTATTCTCTACTCTATTCACTATAATATTTCTCTATTCAGATCACTAAAGGTGGTTACTATTCGAGCGAGTATTATCGAGCAAGTACTATCAGTGCGAGTGATATTCGAAGGCGTCTGACACAAGTATTGTTCAACGGCGTTACTATAGTTGTATCTGCGATTACAGTCTCTAGGATAACGAGTATTACGAAAGTGGCAATGAGTGTTCTTTGACATCACAAAAAACAAAAAAAAAAACAATAAAACAAAACAAAAACGCAACACTAGTTTTCTTACATTAAAATGTCTTTTACTATTTATTATACTTCCAAAAATGCAAAGCCCAAGCGCCACTGAAGTTAGATGGTTACTAAATGAAGTTATAAGAGCACAATGTGTAGCGGATACACTAGGTTCATACTAACAGGATATAAGATAAATGGCGGTTGACCTTCGATTTGAATATAATCAAGAACCTATACTGGCAGCAAACTGCCTGCATATGGAGAGAAAAGGAGTTCAGTAGATATACAAAAATAGAAGGGGACGTAAGGCAAGGATGTGTCTTCTCACCGGATTTATTCAACCTATGCAGCAAGTCAATTCTGAGAGAATTAGAAATCCTACCAGGATTCATTATTAGTGACCACAATCAAACGACATAGGATATGCAGATGACACAGTGCTGATAGCAGTCACTGAAAGGAAACTACAAAAGCTCCTACAGAAGGCAACGAAGGAAAGCGAGAAGAAAGGACTAACCATCAATTGTAAGTAGACAGAATATAAGATTGTCAGCAAAAAGATGAACTCAAAATGTAAATTACAAATTGGGAATACTAAAATCAAACAAGTACAAAAATTTAAATATCTGGGAATTGATCAAACAGAAGACGGAAAGTGCAACACTGAGATCCGAAGAGGTATTGGGGAAAATCCCATCATCTCCGGAAAGAGCGATAACCGCTACTGGATTTGAGAAATATATATTCCTAAAAAAATGTTTAATAGATAGAATGTAAAGGGTATAACAGTTTATAAAAAAAAAAAAAAAAAAAAAAAAAAAGCGAAAATAGTTTTGATACTACCCAATATTTAAATCAATTCCCTTTTGTTATATTTAACTATCGAACTGCTCTTTCGGTTTATTCAATCATTACTATTGCAATGGATGTGCGTTGTGATGTAACGGATAACGGCTTGGAATGAGAAATAGGAGAACCGTGTTCGAATTCCAGCTGGGTTCATTACATTCACATACGCGCAAATACCCCTGGGAAAGGTATGCATCTATCTCTTCTCCCTCCAAATATGAGCTGAACAACAGGAAAGACTAGATCCTGTAGCCGCGAGTGGCAGCGTATTGCGGGAAATTTGCCTAGAATCGAAAGAGACGTGATCGCCCAAGCGTGTATAATGTATGACACCCAATAGCAATAATCGCATGAAACTGAATAAGTACACGAAAATAGAGAAAGTACACGCTTCTCTTCTTTCAAATACCTGTTCAATGTGTTGAAAGTACGTCTAGTGGAAGTACTTATAATTGAAACAAGTCGAAGTCACGTCTCGAACCCTGGTTTTAATACCCGGATGGTTAATAGGTTCTTGTCCTCGTGAAATCTGCCCTACGTCAGTTATTCCGATAAACATCAAAGCCAGCAATTTGTTTTAATAATTACTTCAAAATGTGCTCACGTAAATTTTTGACTGTTTATTGACCTAGGAACATGGCCAGCTCAGTAAAGATCTCCAGGCAAAGAAATCTTTCTAAGATGTCTTGATGTATTTTGCTGAAGACGGCGTTACGAGATACTCAAACGGGAGTCTTTTCTATATGAAATCGATTACTTCGGGTTACACTGACATAGAATCTTGAAAGACTACTTCAGACACATTTGAATAGGCTGTTTTTTTCCTTGCGCATTCTAACTTATAGCTGAACAGTTCCGTAATGTTCATTTTTCTTTCACGTTGAATGGAAGGCTTTGTAGTTGATCTTGGTTCAAAATTGATAGCTGCGGCTCAAATCGAAATTACTTTTCAGGATTTTACGATGTGATTTTTTTAATATTTATTTTTTTTTTTACTAGGTATAAGGCTAAAGAGCCAGACATGGTAGAGAATGTGTGAATGAGGTATGCGATATGAATGTAAGAGGACGCACAGGTCTACCAATATCTGGACATAGCAGAAGCACCAAACTAAATGTGGCAGCTATGCATCTAGAGTTTCTTGACAAAATTCAAAGAATCTGCAATGTTATCTGTCCTGACCTGGCATCTCGGTTTCCTCAGCCGCGTAACGTAGTTTCCCCGGTTACTTACCTATAATATTTGTCATGGCAATTATTCTAATGGAGCTCTACTTTTTGGTGCCTCAACTTCACGAATTTAAGCGCAGAACTACCCTATATATCCGTGTGACGCGAGATCTCGCATATCGTGCGACCCCCAAATTTTCACTTATGAAAAATGATTTTATGTATCTCGTGTATTGTGAGAGTTCCTGAGAGACCAAATTACAATAGACTAACCTATTTTCCTTTATCTCATCTAGTTAAATAAGTTAAAAAAGTAAAAGAAAATGATAAAAGTATCGTTAGTAACGCTATACTCGTTGCGTAAACGCGTACAGCCTTAAACAACTGAGCGAGAAACAGCCAAACATCTTATAAACGTAAACAATGAAAAAAAGATGCATATTTGCTATATTTTTATTTTATAATACGATACTAATAGTGATTTTCCAAGCATAGCTTAGATGCGGCACAAGGCCGAAGGTTTGGGACACCCAGTGAGGATCGAACTCACTACTCAGTCGTTATTGTTCTAGCGAGATAAGCTTGTTAACCATTACACTGCCTCGAGGTGCCCAAATACGATAGTAATATGTAAATCTAAAATGCATTATTATTGATACAGTTAAGTAAGACATCATTTTTATTAAAATCAATGTTTATTTTAAGTACAGCTGTACTTTTGACTACAAAAAATAGATACATAATTTGGTCAACGGCGTAGCTAGGGCCAGCAGTAGATATGATAATATATATCATGTATGACGCGACCCTCTTAAAATTATGTCTTCAAAAGGCGCCTGATATGCGTATATACACGTTAGATAGGCAGCTAGGTTTCATCCTTTTACTGTTGAAATTGCTAGATGTACCCCTAAGTTCTATGCTAATAATTTCTTCTGACAGTTTGCCAACGGACAATGTCTCTACGGGCACAATACCTTAATCTAAGCAGATTACCTTTAAAAAAAAAAAAAAAAAAAAAAAAAAAACTGGTATTGAAATTAAGAATGATTATATTTTAACTTATTTATAAGTAAATAAACAAAAAAAATGAATATTTTTAAATTTGACTAATTTTATCATTAAATTAAGAAATGAATCACTAAGTAATTAGAGGATTTTATTATTTGAATAAGTTAATCCTTATTACAAAATCTTTTTACGGCCAGGGGCATAATCTTCGGATTACCTGAATTGACTGAAATCTGTCTCCTCTCCTCAACATCAAATAATTTATTTATAAAATCATCAAAATTAGTATCCTTTAGGTCCATTCCTTGGTTATAAGCTGCATAATTAATAGTTCTAGGGAATAGTAGTCCTGGGTATGATGATAAACAGCATCCGGCAGCAAGGTCTCTGATTGGGGGATTAGTGATTTTGAGAAGCGGTAATTGCTGTTGTTCCTAGATCCACCCTGACCCGTGGAGGGAGTACCTTTTAGGATCCCAGCTATGGGCAAATAGTGAACCCTCAAACAAAAGCAAAACACTATGAACACTTATCAGGTCATACATTTTTATAGCAAAAATACCAGCAGTACATTTTTATATAGTAAAATGACCCACATACTAATTTTAATAGCAAAATGACCAACAATGCATTTTCTCTGTAATTGAAGGTATACAATTGCGTTCAAATTCTATTTAATTGAAGACATAAAATTGTGTTCTAAATATTAGGTTGGTGCAAAAAAATGTCGTTTTCTCACATAAAGTTGAACGTCAAAAAACGACATTATTTTTGCACCAACCTAATACCTAGATCTCAGCATAGAGGTTGATATGCCGCTAAACAAAATCGACCAACCAACTAGGGAATTGTCGTCCAACGCTAGAAAATGCCGTCCATTTGTGGGGTCTGTAAATAGGATCGGAGAAATTCTCGGCGGATAATATCTTTTCCCACATAGGTATGATCAATTTAACGAACGAATAAAACAATAGAATCTTTTTGTATCATTTTGAAGTATTTCAGGTTTAATATTTAAATGCGCGGTTAGAACAAATTTTCTTTA
Organism: Acanthosepion lycidas; assembly: GCA_963932145.1. Taxonomy (NCBI): domain Eukaryota; kingdom Metazoa; phylum Mollusca; class Cephalopoda; order Sepiida; family Sepiidae; genus Acanthosepion; species Acanthosepion lycidas. Next base: position 22,226,054 of record OZ010598.1, read on the forward strand.
CAGATTCCCGTCAAAATGGAGTTCATTGTAAAATCAAGAGAACGTAGACAACTATTCCACTGTCATGCGTATGTAATTAACAAAACGAATGTAAGCTACAGATACCGGTGATTCGAGAAGAGAAAACATTGCAATACATTCCTTAAAAGACTCAAGATAAAAAAAAAAATAATAAACGTTGTCCCTATAACCCGCGTCTGTTAGGCTTGTAGTCCTTTAGGCAACATCTCTGTAGGCATGGTGCCTGTAAATAGCAATCGCATTATGGTAGGCACCAACAAACAGGCCTTTTCGGAGTTTTCTAATAGCAAATATAAACATTTTTCTACCGTTCTAAGAGCTTTCATAAGGTACCCATAAAATTGTTTTTGATATTTTAGGACCCAAAACAGCTTCAGACCAGAAGTAGATGTAGATGAATAAAAGATGTTATGTAGAAATTTATGATATTAGAAATATTTATTAATTTACCAAGTGTACCTGATTAAGACCAAATGTTAGAATCTAGTCTCTGATCATTGCTGGTCTATTATGTCTGGTCTTGGTGCCCATCTGTAGCAGCATCATAAGATTGCTGATTTTAGAAGCTGTTAAATATTAAATATAGTACTTAAAGGAAATAGAAGTTTATTTCTGAAAACTAATTCTTTTAGTTTGAAAATCGTTTAATGAAATTGAAGCAAATTTTAGTTTACTCATTTATCATTTTTCTAATTTTTTCTCGAGATATTTATTTGAACACGAAATCTTGGAAATAATCATGCCAGCACCGTACATTTAATTCTCCAGTGAGTAACGGTCATGAAGTGGTTTTGTCTTTCTACTCTTCTGCCGAAATGCATGTTGACACTTAAACTAAGTTGAAACTTTATATATAGGCATTTTTTCCTCTGCGAGAGTGTGCGTGTAATAGGAGTCGATAGGCTTACCTATCGCCCGGTCAATAGTTCACCACTTTATCTTGAACACATATAGAGGCTCATTCCTTGTTTCCTATTTAGGATGGGGTTTCTAGATTTTTTCCTTTTTTCTGGCCTCTGCATTAGTGTTGCCGCGAATCCTTGGGATGTGTGCAGTCTGTGGCAACGTCTCTTCATACTGAGGGTACTGGGTTAACAGTTCTTGTCGCTGTTCCCAACTGGTAGTTAGGAGCCCTAATTCTTGCGTAACGTCTTGAGCGGCTGCTCTGATCAACAGCTGCATAATATCGAGGTGCCTGTAGTGCCATGTCGCACATGGAAGGGTGTCCCTGCACACAACTTCGGTGGGCAACTCCGAGGTCACATTATGTTGCAGGCTGCGCCAGCTCCTTTCTGCCCACATCCCATACGATGATCGTCAGCTACTATTATTTTAGGCCTTTCACTTCCATTACCAACATGACCTCAAACGATTAAAAAAGTAAACCTAAAACAGCTCTCAAAAAAAAAAAAAAAAAAAAAAAAAAATCACCGAAAAACTTTAACATTTCCTTTCCGACATCCGTGGCATTCGAACCAACTTCTCCAGTGTGGAATCGTTCATCGTTAAGAAGTCTTCTGATATACTAGCTCTTTGCGAGACCAACATTAATTCATCAATCCCCTCCTCTGACTTTTCGAATCCCGTTTACATTCCTCTCCTTAAAAAGGACTCCATAACCCACATGCACGACCCGGGCGTTTACGCACAGGGCCATCTCCCATTGACTAAGGAACTTTCTCTTAAATACCCAGGCCATTCAAACATGTCTGTAAGCTATCTCTTCTTTCTCTATCGCTCTCCATTCTCCAAAGACTGGTGTACTCGATAGCATTTCCGATAATATAGACAAGGCTATCTCTACATCCGTCTGCAAACATATTTATATTCGGTGACTTTAATGCCTATCATACCAAGTGGCTTAAACACTCCCTGACTGACCTTCCTGGCATACAAACCCTGAAATTTTCAATCACTCAATCTCTCATACAAGTGGTTGACTTTCCTACACGTTTCCCCAGTAACCATGATGGTAAGGATTCCCTCCTTGATCTCAGTTTTACCTCCATCCTAGAGTCTTGTGCCACGCAGCTCTGTCCTCTTAGCAACTCTGATCATACCGTCGTGCCTGTTAACATCTCATTCTATCCCTCTCTACGTAAAGAAGCTCTGACCAACAGAACGTCTTCCTGTTATCAACGAGCAGACTGGGGACTCGTTCCGTGATTTCCTTCGTGATGTACCCTGGAATATTGTTCTTCAATCTCCCCCGTCTAATTATGTGCGTCTGAGGGTCTCATCCTGGGTAAAAGCTGGAATCAAGGCTTTCACCCCCGCAAGTTAAATTGGTTATCAGCTGCATACTCAAATGCTATTGCTCACAGGAATCACTACTTCCATCTGTACCGGAGCGACATGTCTGATTGTAACAGACGGTATCTTTGTCTCTGTCCGTAATGAGTGCGAGCGTGTTCTCAATGAAGCAAAGTTACTATTTGCCAAAAGAATGAAACAACGTATTGCTTCTCACAAGTTTGGTTCTAAAGATTATTGGCGGTTCTGCAAGAGCGTGCTGAACATCAAACCCACAATAACGCCATTATTCAACTAATTTGATGTCCTGACTTCCTCAGCTATTAGGCTGAATTATCATCCAATTCAACGTTAAACTGATCTGGTGTAACCCCCCCCCCCAAAAAAAAAAACAAACAAACCCCGAGGCTCTACTTGGTAAGATGCACATAAACTCAACGATGGTATCGGACATCATCTCTAAAGGTAGTGGTGGGGACGGGATACCGGCCATTGTCCTGGAGAAATGTGCACCAGAACTGGCTCCTGTCCTCTCCAAACTATACAACTACTACATCACCGACTCTTGCTTTCCAGCCTGTTAGAAATCCTCATCTGTTGTGCATGTCTTTAAGAACCCTGGAGACCCTTCTGACCCATCTAACTATTGTCCTATCAGTCTCTTACCACTCTTCGTCCTGGGTATGACGGTAAACTACATTCGCGTCCTGGGCATGGCGATGAACTACATCCAACAGCAAGGCCTCAGATAAGGTTTTCGGAAAAATAATGTTGCCAGCTATACGTTTTTGAAACCATAATGTTGCCAGCTATGCGTTTTTGACTTTTAAAGTCACTCAAAATCATTTTCGGCATAAAGTGACCACTAAGGTTGAGATGCCGTTAAACAAAACAATCAACAATCGAATGGAAATTCTTGACTTAAACAAAAAATATCTAGGATTATTTTGCAGTGTGCAAGCAAATAAGCTCTGGCTTGCTAAAAATGTTCCATACAAAATAGGCATTTAATATTCATATAATTGGCATATATATATAAACAGGATTTGGCATTAAATAACCCACAGTGGTTGATATGCCATAAAACCCAAACAAACAATCTTACCACTCTTCGTTAAAGCCTTCGAGACTTTTATCAATTGCCTGATCTACTGCTGACCTGCTCACGGCCATAACTGAATTTATATACCTAGCACTTCACAATAACGGAGAAACTCGAGCCGTGGCTCTAGATCTCTAAAGCGTTTGATAGTGCTTGGTATACCGGGATTCTTCGTAATCTTCATGGATACAGCATTACAGGACGATTATTTGACTTTTAAATCATTCCTCTCAAACCGTGAAATGAAGGTCGTCCTAAACGGGTTCTACTCCAGCTCCTTTAACAAAAACGCCGGTGTTCCCGAAGGCTCTATCTTGGGTCCTACACTGTTCCTGATCTTCATCAATGACCTTCCTGATGTCATCAGTTCCCAAGTAGGCATCTGCGGGGACGACACTAGTATTTTACTCCTGCCTCAATAGTAAGTCTGGGATCGTTGGCAAAACTAACCTGGCTGCCGGTCTCGAAAAGGACCTCCAATTTGTGGCTGACTGGGGCAGGAAATCGTTTGTAAACTACAATGCCTCCAAAACGAAACTGCTCTCATTTACCCACCACGGAGAGCTCTTCCTGCCTCCCATCAGAATGGCTGATGTCCAACTCCGTTGGAGCACCTGCATGGTCTCATACTGCCCACTGATATGAGGTGCAACAAGTACATAGACTCAATAGCTTCATTAACCGCAAGGAAAGTTGGTTCTATGTGACTTGCCAGAAAGTTTTTCTCGTCTGATTCCATCCTTCAAATCTATTAGGTTGGTGCAAAAATAACGACATTATTACGTCATTATTTTTGCACCAACCTAATATAAATCGACCATCCGTCCTTGCATGGAATATTGCGGTCATATATGATCTGGGGCCCCTGCTGTAAGTTTCGAGAGTCCACGACGAAATCCAGAGACTGATATGCAGTGTGATAGGTCTTGATCTGGAATCTAATCTGCAGTCGCTTTATCACAGACGTGCCGTGGCTTCCCTCTGTCTCTTCTAAAAGTATTTTCACGGCAACTATTCCGACGATTTCCTTTCGCTGGTTCCCAGACCTCATGATTTTAATCAAGCTAGTAGGTTGGCATCTCGGTCCCAACTTTTCACTATCGAACCGGTTAAATGTAACCGTCTCTTCTACTCAAACAGCTTCTCCTCTCGCACTTCCCGTCTGCGGAATTCTTTTCCTCTTACTTGCTTCCCTGATAACTATAATCTTCAAATATTCAAGTGTAATGTCAATCGACATCTTGATCTTGTTCCCCGTCTTTCTCTTTATCCTCTCCCCAAACACGCCTCTTTACTCTTGTTCTATACCCTCTTTAACACCTTGCGTACTAGTGGCACTCCCGCCTTGCTTGGGGTGAAATGCTTAAAAAAAAAGGTTTGAAAAATGACTAGTGTGGCAAAGTATAATGGGGTATGTACCTGGTTTGTCGAAGTGGAAAATAAGGAAAATAGGCAGAAAGACAAATCCAAGTGTCGTTTTGACAAAGAAGTTTTTACAATGATGTTCATTCTGTACAATGCGCAAGAGCCACTCGTGGTAAAAGGTTACATAGTAAGAGACATAGTTTATGGCAATATGTGGGTAAGATAACGTTAACCCTAGACTTAAACAGGTTAAGTTTGTAATGATCGGGGAAGCATCCTCTTGGGAGCCGGTTCCACAAAACAGCGTCTTGTGGGAAGAAGCCACTCCAGAGAAACTGACATGTCACCAATGGAATATGAAGGGAATTATTGAAAAGTATAACTTTAGACCAGACGAAAGTGACAAGTAAATCTAATCTTTGCGTGACTGTACAAATATGAAGTTCCAATGACGTAATAAGATTATATATATATATAATATATATATATATATATATATATATATATATAATATATATATAATATATATATAATATAGATAGAGAGATAGATAGAGAGAGATATATAGAGAGAGAGATATAGAGAGAGAGATATATATATAGAGAGAGATATATATATATAGAGAGAGAGAGATATATAGAGAGAGAGATATATAGAGAGAGAGATATATAGAGAGAGAGATATATAGAGAGAGAGATATATAGAGAGAGAGATATATAGAGAGAGAGATATATAGAGAGAGAGATATATAGAGAGAGAGATATATAGAGAGAGAGATATATAGAGAGAGAGATATATAGAGAGAGAGATATATAGAGAGAGAGATGACTTCCTGTCTCTTTACGTGTTAACTTTAGCCATTTGAGATGAATTGGTGAGGTATAATGTAAAAAAGAAAACTGCACCTGTTTGTACCATGTGATTAAGTGAGCCCCTTGGATCGGATTACGTAGTGGTACAGAGAGTATTGTTGTACGAGACCTATAGTACAAGGTTGCAATCAAGTATTGTCACATCTATTATGCACCAGTTATGTTGAATAAATACTGACCTCGTGCCATAGAATAATAATTTCAACTTATCCTTCCGTTCAGAGCTAATGTAAAGAGATGTATCCGCACTGTGTTCTTTATGATTTTCTTCTATCCTAAGATACGCGGGATAAATCTCTTTACTATTTCAAACTCTCTAACGTTTCAAGTTTCTGTACTTCTAAAATTATATATATCTTCAAAATCGAATTCTTAGACACTCAAATACTGCGGAATTACTTTTAAAAATAGTCAACAAAGCAATGTGTTATCTCCTATAATCATTGAGAAGGCCAATATTCTTCTATTTCCTCATTGTAATCTTTTAGATATTTATTGCCACAAACTTCAGATCGATCACTATTCTTACCTTGAAGTCCGTATTTTCATATCAGTCAACATCACCAGGTCATTATTGGATTTAGCCTTATTAGTTCGCAATCGATCTATTTTCCCCCGATTAAATCGCAAATTCCAAGACAAAATAGATTTGGTCCCCTCAAAGACACTGCACAATTCGACAAGTGAGGAATAAAGAACGATTTCTCAAATAAAAAGGAAATTGGTTTCTCGGTTCTTGGATGTCGACTTTATCGAGAAAATCGTTTGACTAGCGAACTGGAATAGAAGAGTTTGGAATTTAATATAGACTTATTTTACAGGTATTTTAAAATACCTTCTATGTCGTAGGCAATGACTTTCGTTGCATTTGTTAAGGAAATTAACTTTTTACGAGCATCTCTATGTCTTTCTCATATACACATTTCATCCAGATAATACGACATTCGGATTATGGACTAAGTTTAATTCTCAGAACTACCACTTCGTGTACATATATAACATATGTATATATAAATAAAAAGAAAGAACAGTAAGATATATAATCCGGTGTTCTTATTGATATTTTTTATTTTTACAAAATAGTGCTCAATTTAAATTTACAGAGCATAAATATTATAAATTAACGAATTTAAAATATGGTTTTTTCGCTAAACAGTAATAACCATGTTTCAAAAATGGAAACTAAAAACTAAATTTAATTATATAATGAAATTAAAAGCATTTATTCCGTTTCATCTTCAAGCGAATATTGGAATAACTAATTTTTAAATTTATAGAGTTTTAAACGCGGATATAAATTCATAATTTACTGTTTCCAAAGAATCAGAAAATATCCAATTATAATAAATGTATAATCTTTTAAATCTTCAAAAAGTTATCTTTTATATTGCGACTCCCTATTTTTACGACCCCCCCCCCCGCAAAAAAAAACCTGATCATAAAAACTTGCATAATACTGGACTATATACGGTATTAATCCGATAGATTTTATCACATTAAACAGTATTTTTAGATACCCATATTTGGGTAGACAGTTTATTAATTAAACAGTATATTTGTTTTCGTCTACCGGCCTCAATATTCGAGAAAACGTATAAAAGAAAAGACACAGCTTCCGCTAAGATTTGAACCTGCGACCTCCTTTGTCGGAACGGCTGTCTACTCGATTTTGAGCATGGCCATTTTCGTACATCTAGGGAAGTAAGCAGAGAAATTCTGGGATAGACACTTGTAAAACATGAATACCACTCCCTGACTATCAGCTAACTTAATCCAGTGATGAAAAAGCACAAAATGGTGAGGGAAGTTCAGTCACATGTTTTTAATTCGTACTTGACCCCCCCCCGCCCCGTTTTTGGGACTGATTTACATCATAAGGTTGAAGAGAACAGTCTGCCACACCATTTAACCGGGGGAAGAAGATAACATTTCATAGATTTCCCAAAGTCTATTTGCTCGAAATTTAACAAACACAACTGGAATTGAACTTTGAGCTTTACGCGCGCACTGGGGAGGATTGTGAACCTTACCTACTCCTATTATTACTCTCTCTCTCTCTCTCTCATATATATATATATATATATATATATATATATATATATATATATATATATATATATATACACACACACGGGAAATGGATAAAATCCGACATATTAATTTATTTGTTTAGATGGATACTCGTATTTGAGTAAATGCTGTTTTTATTTATTTATGAAGCAGTATATTTATTTATTTACATCTACCAGCCCGAATATTCGAGATATCTTGCTAGAAAAATATGCGCCTTCTGGGAGCATTCAAAACTGCGTCTTGTAGAGGAAACTCATTAGATCTGGCGAAAATTCTGGCGGGTAGTTGTAAATAAATATACTCTTGAATTAAAAAATCTAATTACGAGTATCCATTTAAAATATATTATATATAATATATATATATATATATATATATATATATTCAACCCCGGTATACAGACCGAGTTCGTGTCAGAATTAGAGATTTAACTGTAACACTTGATACAGAATTTATCCATTTCAATAGTTCAGTCAGACGAAAGGCATACAAGTAAATAATAGACAAATTAACAATCCACTAAGATAACCGTTAGAATAGACTACCCACAATGCACTACTAACCCGTATATATAAATAGAAAAAACACAACACATGTAACCTGATTGCGTTTAGCATGAAACAGTGTGTCGCCTCTGAGTGTTGACTTCAATGTCCACTTTTATATTTATATACGCTCTCTCTGATATTGAGCACTTTATCCCCTAAATATAGCATACCTTAAAACACACACACACATATATATATATATATATATATATATATAACGATGTGAAAAAATACTTGGGACGTGGTAGCTTCTGTAAAACGAACTTATGTTGGTGCTGAGGATTTTAGAATTTTTTTGATCTTTTGTATCTAGCCGAATTCATTTAGAGTCTTTTTCTTTCCACCACTTTTGTAGTTGGGATTCTACACTGTGATAATAGAAAATCTGTCGGGAGTTGTGAAATGGGGTCACAATGTACCTGGAAACAACAGCAGTTAAGAGGTAATTCCGCGCTCTTCAAAACCTCCAATCTTCAGATTAGAGGCCTTGCTGCCGGATGTAGTTTATCGTCATACCTCTGAGAAACACATTACAGAAAATGCGATACCGAAATCTGAAGGCGTATTGACATAGCAAAAGATGCCTTGCGAAAGTTAAGCAAAGTATGAATAAACAGGAAAAGTTCATTAGAAACAAAGAAAAGAGTACCGAATTGTTTTGTAATATCGGTCCTCCAATATGGCAGTAAATGTGGGACAGTCTTCTCACAGATGAAGAAACGAGTCAGCAGAAATATGGTTTTAGAGAAAAGATGCTGAGAATACCATGAACTGAACATGCGAACAATAAAGTTTTAGACAAAATGCAAAAAAAAAAAAAAAAAAGACACTTAAACTTTCTAGGACACAATGAGGAAGAGTGCTTGGTAACTTTAGCACTCACAGGACATATTGAAAACAAGACGGACAGAGGAAAGCAGAGAATAACCGACTTAACGAGTTTGTGTAAATGGGTGTCAACAGGGACTAGGAGAGATAGCAAAAAGAAACACTGCCAATAACTTCAAAGGACAGGAAGTTGTGGAAACCCATCGTCGCTGAAGATACACAGCACATAGAATGCGGCGGCTTGTATAGAAACAGGCATTTTTCTGAAGAAATGATAACATGAAAATGGTGCACAGTGTGACACAAAGTCTCCAAACATCCCACTTTAGGTTAGAATTCAGAGTTTCCTTTTTTCCTAAACTGGGCAAGAAGCTCAGGCCGCTATGAAATTTAACCCATAGCGGGAGGAAAATGAATTCCTGCTTTTTCAAGGGCATCAACGTCAAGTAAACGAAACAGAATTAATCACATTTCGCACCGATAACCCTTACCCAACATAGACATTTATTTATGTATGTATGTATGTATGTATGCATGCATGCACGCACATGTAGGACACTGAATATATCATAACCAATCAGATTCCAAAACCAATATTTCAATAGACATGCATTTAAGTGGGTCGGACCGAGAAAGTTTCACCACCTCGTGTGTATATTTAACAGAAAATGCGATTTCACTTATTGTCAACCTGACATTTAGTTATATGCTATGCGTGATACACGCTGTCCAATAATTCAATATAAATTAAGATAACAGTAAATTTGTATCCGTATTGTCGTGACCACATGGTGTATTAAACGGTCCTATACATAGTTGATGATTTTAGTAGGGACGACGGGGGAAGCCATATTGCTTGTTAGCCTTCTTTCAAGCTCAATTTTTCAGTTGATATGAATGAACTAAATAGTTTTAAAGTTTACTTGAAATATTCAAATTATTGAAAAAATTTTTCTGTGTTAAGCCGTAGAAAAAGACAATAGGAATAATATATATATATATATATCACAAAATACATTCGAATGCTTGAAGGTGGTCCTCAGTGATGAAAGCCGTCTTCCTCGCTGATTTCGGGGTTCCTACTCATCATATCAGCTCCGACAGCCACCCCCCGACCTGTTATCTTATTCAACAGGTCGTCACCGTGTAAAGATATTTATTTATACAATTTTATGTATAAAATGTGGCACAAGGCCTAAAAGGGGGATGGGGAATGACGGTCTTCTTCTGTCTTAAATCTAAACTTAGCTAGTCCCAGACACGGACCCAAACAAACCAACAATATTCCAATCACCAAAACAACACATTCACTCCTACCTTTCTTACCACGTCCACCATAACGCCTCAAATTCTCCATGAAGTCCTAACTAGTCCCCTTATGTACAAATATTGTTCGTGGGGGGAGGGTCATAAAATAACAATTTTTTTAAAAAGAACCCCAAATGATTATGTACAATATGACTTAAAAATATTTACAATAAAACTAAACAAAACTGTGTTAGTAATAAAACCCCCCACAAACCATAAATGTGGCAGCAAAATCAGTTAACTAGACGAAATCAATGCGGGGCTAAGAAAAAATAAGAAAAAACATTCATTCCTCCAAGCATTCACACAGACACACACACATTCATACACAACAACAAATACGAAAAAGCACACACACGAAACGAAAGTCGCCCCGCATCCACCAGAGAACTGAAGTCCCTGACCACCTAACGAGGGAGGGGATGGGGAATTAAACGAAAGAAAAATAGGGACAGAAATAAAAGGGACCAATGCGCATGCATACCCTAGCTAAGTTTACTAGAAAAAAGGGAAAACTAAAGATTCAAAATCAAAAACCTAGTCTAAGCTAAAATCTGGGTGGGTTGCCTATGTTCAACCCTGTTAGGACAAATCCTGTACCTAACCGACATCCAAGTGCCACTCTAGGTCAGCCCCTTTCACTCTACACATTCGCGCAAGATTCACCCACCTTTTGCCAAATTCCGATGAGGAGAGCCGCCGCCTTTCCGTCCTAATCTTGACTTTAAGCTGATGCTTAAAGTACAAGATCAGTTGGGAAGAGGTGAACTTCTCTCCCTCATGGAATCCCTTCTGACGCGTCGTCCAAATCACGACTCTCATAATCCCTAGTAAGCAACAGAACACGTAGTGTTCAGCCTTCGTCAATTGCGACACCACATTGCTACAAACAGAACTGGCTTCCAGGACAAAGAACTTTCCCTGCAGCATGCGAACCATGAGGCCTTCAACAAACTTGCACAACGGCACTACCGTCTTGCACTGAAAAAAGGCGTGACCAATGGTCTCGACTTCCCCAGTGCAGCGACGACAGTTTGGATATTTCTCCAAACCTGCTGAACAGAGTCTCTTGCCGACCCAGAGGGCCCCACGAATCATCAGCCAGGTGAGTGATGCCTCATCGTTATTGAGACATTTCAACCCAGGCGCCCAAGGCCATATCGAGCGAGCCTCCTGCTTCGTAAGACCGAGCTCGTCGATCAGATCATCTTGAACGGACCCCCTAACTAACAATCGATACAATGCCTTACGAGACAACGCCTGGGCGTCGGAGAGGCCATCCGACGTCCGTAAGAGGAGCTTCAAAGCACTACGACATTCGCGGTAGAAGACACACTCGGCACGAGGTCTACGGCCGGCCTCCTCCTCGCACGAGTGCACACTTCTCAGGGATGGGAAATGTTTTCGGACATCTTCTTTCCAAAAGGTGCCCACCTCATCCAATCCGCGACACATTCGGTCTAGAAAGGTAATGCGAAGCATATATTGACGAATCTCAATGCTAGGCATACCCAGACCGCCCTCAGAGGGATGAAGGCAACAGATCTCGCGAGTTACCATAGGAGCCTTGTCTCTCCACAAGAAAGAGTACAAGGTCCGGACTAATGACATTAGTCTGGCATACGGGAGCGGAAGCACAGAAAGTCGGTAAAGGAGTATCGGATATATGTGTGAAACACATACCTCCGCCCTTCCCTTCAGGGAAAGTCTCCTCCGAGACCACAGTTTAACCGCGATCTCGGCCTTCCCCTGCACCTCCGACCAATTCATTTCCAACTGGAGATCAGGACCGAACCAGACGCCGAGTATCTTGATCGGCCCATCCGTCCAGAGGAAAGGTCCGGGAAGAGAAACTCCCTTCCACGCACCCAACCGCAAGCCCACAGACTTATCGCGGTTGATCTTGGCGCAGGACCGGATTCGCCTTCAACTTGCGAAGGAATGGTTCCAACGCAAGAACGTAAAGCAGAGGCGAGAGCGGACAACCTTGACGAATGGAGCGAGACAATACGAAAGGCTTCGATCTTACCCCATTCACTTCCACCAGCGCACCGGGGGTCGCATACAAAAGTCGGATCCAGGAGCGAAAGTCGGCTCTGAAACCGGCAGCCGAAAGGACAGCCTCCAGAAATCGATGGTCAACCCTATCGAAGGCCTTGGACTGATCTAAATTGATCAGCGCGGCTTCACTGTCGACTTTTTCTAAGATCAAGCGTACCATGTGAAGGTTATCCTGAATAGTCCTGCCCTTCACAGCACAAGTCTGTTCGGGGCCAATCAGACTAGACAGGACAAGCTGCAAACGGTTGGCTAAGATCTTCGCCAAAATCTTTAAGTCAGTGTTTAACATCGTTAAAGGGCGAAAGTTCCCTAACCCATCCCCACCGCCCTTGTCCTTACGCAGCAACTTGATCACACCCCTGGTGAAGCGTTGGGGTAAAGACCCCTGCTTCATCCAGTGGTTGTAAATCAGTTCCAGCAAAGGAACAAAAACGTGCGACAACCTCAAGTACACTTCGTAGGGAAGACCATCTAATCCCGGAGACTTATCCAGGCCAACCTGCTTCAGCGCTTCCCAGATCTCCGACTCTGTAATGGGACCCTCGCACCTAGCCGCTTCAGCTGCCGAAAGGCAGGGAAAGTCAGCTAAATAGGCGTCGAACTGAGCAGAGCTCAGACCGGGCTCCCTGGTGAAAAGATCCTGAAAGTAGTCCCGAAACACCTCACATATGCCCGCGTTTGTAGTCACGGTCCGCTTATCCGGCAACGTGACGCATGCGATATGTCGCTTAGACGCGCTTCGATTTTCCTCTGCACGCAGTTCAGCGGCCATATTCGTTGCCTCAGAAGACATTCTTTTTAACCTAGCCCTAACTACCAGAGCTTGATCCTTCTTGATAAGCAAGGAGGACAACTCTGCCTTAGCTAAGGCTATGTCCCCACTAACACGGGATTTCACTGCCCGATCGACTTTATCTTCTAAAGCAGTTTGCGCCGCTAATCTATCTAGATTGAGTCGACGACTAAAATCGGCAGCAAACGTTCGAATATGAGATTTTAATTTGCCCCACCAGGCATTTCCCACAACCGCACCCGTCAATTCCCTTTGGATCATTAGTAAAAGCTGGTCCCGGAAACCCTGATCACCAAAAAGGGAACAGTTCAATTTCCAGTAACCAGCCAATCTAACCTTAGGCTTATCTAAGTTTACACGGACGCGGACAAGCCTATGATCCGTGTAAACTATATAATGGAAACTTGGATAGCCTAAGAGCCCTACATCGACTCTCTAAGACCCGGTCCAGGTAGCTCGCAAGCGTCCCGGGAGCCGAGTTGCCACTATTTGTCCAAGTCCATGCTACCTCCCGAGGGTGTTCATTCCGGAACTTATCGACAAGATCAAACTCATCGATAAAGTCCCGAAATGGTTTCACATCCGGGTTGTTAGTACCTTGTTTATGCCCTATACGATCTATATCGGGGTCAAGGACGGCATTCCAATCCCCCGCTAAAACTACCCGACGAGACGTCGTCAAGAACGGCGCGATCTGCCGAAACAAAGCAGGCCGCTCGGAATGGGAATTGGGCGCATAAACCCCAATGAGACGTAGAACCTTATCCTTTATGGTAACATCCAGCACGCAAAGTCTGCCCGCCGGATCCGCGAAGACAAGGGTACAAGCAGCCTTCAAAGACTTGCTCACTAGCCAAGAGACACCCCTCGAACGACCATCAAAACAGGCTGAATAAACGGCGAACCCCTTAGACAGTATGTCCTCACGATCATGAGAAGAAAAACGGGTCTCTTGTATACAACATACATTCACCCCGAGGCGCTGAAGATCACGAGTGAGCCTCGCCCTGCGAGACTCGGACCTCACGCCCCGGACATTTAAGCTAGCTAACCAGAGAGCCATTGTCAAGCCGATTAGGGTTGTCCTTCAGGATAGAACATGGCTGGGGTGAGGACACCGACAGCTCGTCCCATAGATCCGGACGCCATCTCATTTTCGACGGTATCATCTTGAGACAAACCGCCGATGTCCGAGGGGTAGGTGAGTTTGAGGGCTCTATAAAGGGATGGGTGAACAAAAACTGGGACCCTCCCTTTCAGCTTTTGATCAGATTCATTTGATTCGGGGTCAAGAAGATAGGCAGCTGGGGGCACCATTTTGAGCGACGACTGGGCCTCCTCTATCATGCCCCAAATCTCCCGCGTACCCGGGCCAGTTCTGATTACGGTCAGTACTCTTTGTGCGGAAGGGAAATTTTCGGGCATCTCCACATCTGTATTATTGATTTTTTTAAAATTCCACAGAATTTTCAGCTCTTTAGGGTTTCTTGTCTGCCCGAAAACCCTTTCCGCCTGGTCCCGGGATACGCGGCAGACGTCTTCCCCAGGGAAATAAGGTGGTTTGAGCTTTTTTTTCTTCTTGTCAGTAGTTGTTTGCGAGTCCGGACTTCTGTACCTTTTTTTAAGTGGTGAATGAATGGGAGTAACCATAGGTGTGACATTAGGAGTAGTTGAAGGGGTCCATCCGGACGGCGTCCTCACCGGTGAAGGTTTGGACGAATGCAGAGATTTAGCCGGTGAGTTGGATACAGATTTGGGCGGAGCTGGTTTGGAGAAAGATTTTTTAGATGCAGAAGGGGAAGACGGGGCAGAGGATAGGGGGCCCGGTGCCCCCAGCGATTTTTGCTTTTTAGCCCGCGTTTCATCCAGTTTGTCTTTTAGCTTTTTGATGTCTAGAATTTTCCTCCATCCGGGTTCATTGATTTTTTGCGCTTCGGTTGCATTGGATTCGTAAGACGCCGAGGCGTCGCCCTCGGAGCTGGTAGAGGGAATGGGGCTGTAGGTGACATTGTCCCTGGTGTCATGTTGGGACTGAAGAACCGCTGTTTGGGTCTTCCCCTTGCCTCTAACTACGAGGCGCCATTCCCCCTCCTCCTTCTCCTTATCCACACTTGTGGCAGGCGTCGGCTTCGGGGGTAATGAGGGACTAGGCCCAACCGGGGGATTTTCCTCACCGGTCCGCCTCGCAGCTAGGCCCACTACAGGCGCCGCGGATTTTAGCTTCTCGGCCAAGGGGGGATTTTGGTCGCCAGCGACCGGAACTCCAGGGGCCTTCTTTCCTGGGCAGGAGGAGGAAAGGTGACCAGTCTCTCCACACCTCCAGCAAGTTGGTCTTCTACCGGTCACTATGACCGGCATTTTCCGGTCGCCATACTCCAAACAGTTGGGGACGGACTTGAAGGCCTTCTGGTCGAGCATTATGTCGAAAGTCCATCCCCCGTTCAAATTGTCGGAGAGAGCCCCTAAAATTTGGCCGAACTGCAAAAAAAATGCAGCCAGGAGCTCTCCCGAAATTTGAGGAGGAACTTCAAAGACGGCTACCCTAGTCCGCCTGCGGCCTTCATACTCCGTTCTGATGATAAAATCCTTCGTAATTAGTTCTTTCTTGGCCATGGCCAGGCAATCTTCTGGGGTGGGTAGCAGAATGTCCCACATGAAGAACCCTCTACCCTTTATTACTCTTTGGGGTTTTATCCCCAGGGACAAAAGTGATTTAATCACTGTGTCTTTTGTGGAGCGACAAATCTTTCTAGTTTTCTTATCCACCACAAAAATGGTCACCATTCTTTTTGAGAACACATCGAGTTCTTGGACAATATCGACGAACCCATCTTTATTAACAAGATGGGCGTACCCCTTCGCCTTATCCAAGAAATCCGCCATGTTCAAGATACAACTTGGGGGGGACTTCCAACATGAGGGCAATTCCTCGGCGGTCTTGACTTGTGCATCCTTGGGCACTTCTACATTTTTGCTAGTGTCTTTTTTCGAGACACTAGCACCTTTTTTCAAAATTGGGCTAGTATTAGCCTGCTTTTTACTGGGTTTCTCCGGCGGGTCAGCTTTCGCCGCCGAACCGAAAAGGTCTTTCTTCACATTAGACCGACTGGCTTCGTCGGCCATGGTGGATTAAAGTGGAGACTTCCAACTGCGGGTCCAATTTTTTGTTTTTTTTTTTCGTGGAAAGGAGTTGGGAGAGGGTAAAAAAAAGAAATTAAACAAATAAAGAAAAAGCCTGGATGAACCAGTAAATAAAATGGCAAATGAGACAAAAATAAATAAAATGAACAAACTTGCACAAACAGAAAGAAATAAAGATGGCGCTCAAAGGCTGCCGAAAATAAAAGAAAAAACAAAAACTCCTTTCTTTTTTTCCAAAAAATTCAAATAAACTGTACAAAAGAAAAAGAAAAGAAAAAGTCTGGTTTGTAACCAGAAGAAAAAAAATAAGTACTGTCACGTGTGGAAAAATTGTTTTTATTGTTGTATTGACGGATTCAACCATTTTCTTTTGCTTTCTTGATACAGTTGTGGGTATTGTTTTGTTATTAATAGTTACCTTGTTTTAATAAATTCATTTCGTTTTTGCCTTGACAAAAGTTCACATTGGACGAAACGTGTCGGCTAATATCCCAGTTTTCTTTGTCTTTACATTTATAAATTTAAATTATTATATATTTAAACTAAGTTTTCTGACTTTAAAGGCGATTCGAGTGACATCGGGCACGTAAACGTGGTGTAATGGTTAGTAAGCTTGTCTTGCTAGATCAATTTCGACTGGGTACTCTACATTTTCGGCCTGTGCCACGTCTAAGCTAGAGTTAGAGAATCATACTTCCTTGGCTTTGGCTGGAGTATTTTCAAAATAATATCAAGATCATACATTACGGGTCTATTCTCTCCCGGTAGTACCCTCTCCTTCGAGTGGGGCTGTTATTACCCAGTGCCTGAGGCGTCTCTAAAAGGTGAAGTGCCAAGGAGTCTTCAGCTATTTTTACCACGGTGCTGCTGTTAAATCCTTTTTATACCTAGACCTTGTTTCACATTCGATAGTGACTTGAGCCCGGTGAAAAATCCAATATACGAGCCACAATTTTTCGTACATTCTAGGTGTAATCAAATAGGAAATAAGTGTTGCTACCGATGAACAAAAATAGGAGTAGGAACAGATAAGTGAACATTTAATCTTATTTGCACGACCAACAAGCGAATTACCCACTACCAAAGTTCTCCTTGGTGATTTGTTCCGATTTGGGGGAAGTGTATGACGTCACAAACTTTTCATTATCCCTTGTACACACACCCATATTATTTTAATTTAACCCTAAAACACTAACCATTGGTATATAATACCCAGTGCAAATTTTTCTATTTTTAATTACAAATTTTCAGAAACCTGATTTTCTTACCTAAATAATATATTATTCAGTTCCTATTAAAGTTAACTCAAAGTGTCAAGTGCCTGCATGCAAAATATTACAAATAAAGATTTATTTTTAATATTTTTTTGTTATTTTCAAAATCGGGTTTGATATACCTATGGTTTGTAGTGGTGTAATTTTAATTGATCTTTAGTGTTCTAGGGTTGAAAATAAATTTAAAATTTCGCCTTCAATTTCAATATCCAGTTTTGACAAAAAACAAAAAAAACAAAAAACATTTGTAATACAAATTTCCAGGGTTCAATGAAAAATAGAAAATAAGTTTTACACAAAAATATCCTTTAAGTTTTATTAATAACGAGAGAAAAAAAATTGACGATTAAAGTTCATTTACATTATGTTTAGGACATTTTTTTCTAGTCCTTTTTTAAAAAAACGAATTTATCCCCAGCAAGGTAATAAAAACACTAAAACACAAGGGGGTTACTATTTGTGAAAAAAAAAAAAAAATAGAAAAAAATAGGAGACATTATGAAAGAGCGAGAACAATAAAAGATAATCAGTAGATAAAAACTGATATTACATTTAAATTTCAGAAGCTGAAAATTGTCTAGAAGAGAGTTTCATATATTGGTCCGAAAAAAAAAAAAAACTTTTAACATATAACTTACGGTTTTAGCCAATTCAACTGTAAAAATCCCAATCTACTCTGCGATTTAAACCCATAAATGTGAAGTAGGGTAAATATGTATTAGCGTGAAGCGTGTATATAAAACAAAGATGGTGTCGTCCACCCACAACCACAAAAAAAATTTAGGGAGATCAGGATAATTCTAGAAGATAATCCTTTTAAGCAAAAAAAAAGAAAAAAAATTTAATTATCTGTCATAAATTATGTAACTTGGTGTAGGGACATCTAAATGAACGTTTTAGTTGCCCGACCAGCAAGCGAATTACCCACCACCCAAATTCTGCTTGTTAGTTTGTTCCGATTTTGGGGGTTGGGGAAGTGGATGGCACCAAAAAGTTGTACACACAAGCATATCACTTGAATTTAAAAATCAAAATTTCGCGTTTAATTTCAATATTCCGTTTTGACGAAACAAACAAACAAGAAAAAAAAAAACAAAATATTCTAAACCAAAATTTCCAAGAGAATGAAGAAGAGAAAAATAACCATTACAGAAAAAAAAAACCTTTATTCTTAATAACGAGACAAAAATTTTGATGATAAAAGTTTGTTTTCATTATGTTTCAGACATTTCTTCCGTCAGTTATCCCTTTACTAACAAATTTCTGCAAGTACCTTTTTAAATGTATTCTTAGAAGTTAATTTCTGTTCTATTTAAAATATAACAGCCTAAAGATAATCCGTTAAAAAAAAAATATATATTACGAATTTAAATAAGACTTTACGACATTTTTTTTAAAAATATTACAGTCATTCATCAAACATTTACGTCTAGTGAAAATCTAATATTTGTCCCAGCAATTTGTTTTTCTTGGGAAAAAAAAAAAAAAAAAAAAATAAGTTACTTATCTTAATTAGTTATTTGCTATATATTACACAACATCTAGCACAAGATCCAAATGTGGGGGAATAAGATTTTTTGCTAAGACGAAGGATATACAAAAAATATATCTTTACTTACTCATCTTTTGTTTTGAGTCTAATATCAGCAATTGAAAGACATAAATATATTCAAAATATTAACATGTCAGTTTTATTCCTGTCGAAATTCTTCGGAAACATCAATTCTTGTTAGAAAGAAAAATTTTAATTATCAAGATACAGCAGACCAAAATCGGCTATCAAAAATTACAATGTCAAATATTCTATAGGGTGCCCAGTAAAAAAGCGGCTAATTTATTATCACTGTTTTATCTTCCAGGAATAATTGACCTTGAATAACCTTGAATAAATTTCTTGGATATTCATGACCTTAAATAATCATTTGACTCACGTAATTACTTAACTCTGGTTATTTTATGATTGATTAATTGTTGCTAGATCTTTTGATTCGTAGTTTAAAAGTTATTTGTAGACAACTTTTGTCTTCTGTTCTGCTTTTCTCGTATGGCTAAAGAACTCACTGATTTTGAGCGCCAAGTTATCGTACTTCTTTGAAAAGTACGGCAACTTGGAACATCCGACGTGGGGATTAACGAAATCTGCAGAAATTCTTCTAGAATTATTCAGTCACGTCAGTCGGCATCAGTTTTCAACGGTTGTCTCACGGCTTTCTGTATTTACCGCTTTTTTTTTTTTTTTTACTGATCACCCTTTAAAAAGAGCATAACAGATTATTTCGGGAATTCTGATTAGTCGACTATTGCTGCTAGCAAGCTTAACGCATTTTCTTATAAAGCAATTAATGCTTCCCTAAACTAATACGAAGGAGTAAAAGGTATCCGACCTCCTTATTCAGACAAGGTACAGTGTAACCCGGATATAAGAGATTTTATTAGAGCCATACTTACCTAAACAAAATAGACCAAACCCGGATATAAGAGATTTATCCGGTCCCGACAACTCTCTTATATCCGGGTTACACTGTATATTGTTTTGAATATGTTAAAGAAAGCTATTTTTAAAATAAGAAAACCAGATATGTAATCCTAAACTAACCTTTAAAAATGTTTTATTGAAGTTATCCGTGTCCTTGTCTTTATATATATATTTTATTTAAAAGGTCAGTTTCTTTCATGAGATTTTTCATATCATGGGGTGTTTTTGTAAGTGCCCCCGCTCGTGAATATGTGGTATATGTAGGATTGAATGGTGATGGATGAGTTCTTGTGTTAAATGGATTAATTGTATTGGATGAATGGGTCGTGATCATGATTAACTAGGATTAGGATAGCGAAGACCAGACTTTCTCCGCCACCCACCCCCTTCGGCCATATGCCACAATTACTGTACTTTTACAATAATAAATATACTCATTCTTCTTTTTTCGTATAGCTAAACTGTTTACTGATTTTGAGCGCCAAGTTGTTGTACTTCTTTGAAAAGTACGGTAACTTGGAACATCCGACGTGGGGATTGACGAAATCTGCAGAAATTCTTCTAGAATTATTCAGTCACGTCAGTCAGCATCAGTTTTCAACGGTTGTCTCACGGCTTTCTGTATTTACCGCTTTTTTTTTTTTTTTTTACTGATCACCCTTTAAAAAGAACATAACAGATTTCGGGAATTCTGATTAGTCGACTATTGCTGCTAGCAAGCTTAACGCATTTTTTATAAAGCAATTAATGCTTTCCTAAACTAATACGAAGGAGTAAAAGGTATCCGACCTCTTTATTCTGACAAGGTATATTATTTTTAATACGTTAAAGAAAGCTATTTTTAAAATAACAAAACCAGATATCATGTAATCTTAAACTACATTTTTTTAAAATAATTTGTCAAAGTTGTCTGTATCCTTGTCTGTATATATTTCTTTTATTTAAAAAGTCAGATTCTTTGCATCCTAGCTTAATCAAAACCCTAGATCGGCCTCGCTTATTTTAAAAAATAATCTCGATAGATTTCAATTCAAGAGGAGTTTGAAATGGATTTGGTTTGGTTAAATCTGTTTTACGGTATATCAACCTCAATGGATTATTTAATGCCGACAAGTTTTTCTTTGCTGCTAATATTTTTTTTATTTTCAAAAATGTATTGCGACTAATATTTTTCTTCAAAAATGTATTGCTGGTAATATTTTTTTTCTTCAAAAATTTATTGCTGGTAATAATCTTTTCCAAAAATGTATTGCTGGTTTTAAAAACTATTTTTTACACTTTCATATTGTTTCGATCCCAGCTATTTACCCATAGCTGGGACCCTAACAGGTGCTACCACCTTGGGTCAGGGTGGACCTAGAAACACCAGCAATTAAGAGAGGGTTTCGCTCCCCTCAAAACCTCCTGATTAGAGGCCTTGTTGTTGGATGTAGTTTCTTGTCTTATCCAGGACGGGTTTGAAATGGAAAAAAATTGTTATTCTGTGATGAAATCAAAGAAAAACAAATATTTTTTTTTTATGCGATCAGAGAAGCGTGACATCAATAAAGAAAATAAAACTGGTTATGTTCCGAATAAAATTATATGATTGATTACTTTATATTGACCGCTTTATAATTTATCGTGTTAATCGATATTTGATCGATATTTTTTTTATCATTTCAGACACAAACGAAAATGAAACGATAGAGAAAACAAAAAGTTTGTTTACTTACCAAAGACGGTTCGTAGAATTAAACTTCTTCGTTTACTTGAATTTTTTAACATAATGCTTCGGTAGAACCTTTCTTCAGCCTCCGTCATGTGTATTCCGTGATGGCGAAAAAGAAAGCCTTTTCTTTCAGGAGAAATATACCGATTTAAAAGCGTAGGTAGATGCGGATCAAGACAACATGAATAGAAGACCTAACTCACTAGTCAGTAGCAATTGAGGCTCGCTCTAGATAGAGCTCATAAGGTGAAGACACTTAAGTTTAGTTATTCCCGGGCGGTGGCTGGGGGGGATCCCTAAAGATAGCCTTAGCTAGGGAGGCCCTGGATCGTTCGAATAGCGAGCGGTACATGGGCCAGGTAATTAGACATAAGTTAAGCAAGATGTATCCCGAAGCTGTGAATTTTGGCGCAGATCTGCGCAGGGAAGAGGTCCTTCGAGGTGGCGATCGTTACATTCGTGAGGTCATATCCCTGGAGGGGCGTACTCTTCGGGCGACTGGTGACATGTGCGAGGCGTTTCGGCGCCATTTCGAGAGCCGGTTTATCAAGGAGCCTAGTCTCCGTGAGGAGGAGTTTCGCAGCTATTTGGCTGACTTTCCACGGCTTTCGCCGACTGAAGCGGCTAGCTGCGAGGGAGAGATCACGGAGAGTGAAGTCTACGCGGTATTGAAGAAGGTCGGCAGAGACAAGTCGCCCGGTCTGGATGGTTTGTCCTATGAATTGTACTTGAGACTGTCGCACATCTTTGTTCCGATTTTGACTGCAGTGTTCAACAACTGGTTTCGGTCGGGGTCCATCCCCAACCGGATCACCAGGGGCGTGATCACTCTGTTGAAAAAGGGCAAAGGTAGTGGGGGGGAAGCTAGATGATTACAGGCCCATAACTCTGCTAAACACAGAGTTAAAGATTATGGCCAAGATCCTGCAGGAGCGTTTGCAGTCAGTTGCCGAGTCTCTGTTGGGACCTGAGCAGACTTGTTCTGTGAGGGGCCGAACAATTCAGAACAACCTGCATCTGATCCGCACGATCATAGAGGGTGTAAAAGACGACGAAGAAGCCGCGCTGATCAATTTGGATCAGTCCAAGGCATTTGATAGGGTCGACCATCGCTACCTTGCTACTGTCCTGCAGGTCGCTGGATTCGCACCCAACTTCTGCCGCTGGATTAGCCTCCTGTATTGCTCCCCCAGTGCTGTGGTACAGGTGAACGGAAGGTTGTCGGACGCGTTCGTGCTGTCTAGGTCGGTTCGTCAGGGTTGTCCGCTGTCGCCTCTCCTTTATGCTTTGGCGTTGGAACCTCTCCTTCGCCGGCTAAAGGACGAGACCGTCAGTCCGGCCCTACGTGGAATTGCCGTTCCTGGAGGGTCTCGAGCCAGGGTTTCCGCGTACGCCGATGACGTATCTGATTTCGTGTCGTCCCGCAGCGACATTGAGGCGGTACAGAAGGCGCTTGATCGGTACTAGAAGGTGACAGGGGCCAAGATAAACCGCGACAAGTCGTCCGGCTTACCGTTAGGTGCCTGGAAGGGGGTCGCTCTTCCGGGCCGCTTCGGTTGGACGGACGGTCCTGTCCGCATTCTTGGAGTGTGGTTTGGGCCTGACCTCCAGCTGGAGAAGAATTGGTCTGAAGTACGAGCAAAGGTCGATTCTGCCAGTCAGACTTGGAATCGACGGCTGTTTTCCGTGAAGGGCAGGGTGGAGGTGTGTGCTACATACATTTTACTCCTGATTCTTTATCGATTGTCCGTACTTCCTCTCTGTGGGGCCCATTGGAAGGCGCTCGAGCAATCGCTATCCTCCATTTTATGGAGGGGACGCGTCAATAGGGTCGACAGACGAGTCTGCACTAAACGTCCGTGTCATGGGGGGCTGGGAATCCCGCACCTGTTGAGTCACATCCGTGCCTCTAGGTTGGCTTTCCTACGCCGCGCATTGACTGGAAGAGATCCGATTCTGGGGAGGGGGATTGTTAGAGACGCCTTCCCTAGCTTTACCATCAGTCCCCCCATCTCGAGGGTTGAGCTCCGTTGTAAACCCCGGGATGAGTCGGATTTTCTTCGCGAGTGTCGGTTGGCCTTGAAGGCCATTCCCCGGTCCAGTGACCTTTCACGGCCTAGGAAGGTCTTCTATCGTGGTTTAGTGGAGAGGCCCGCGAAGGATTCCCTACGAGATACGCTCGACTTGTCGGAGGAGGAGTATCGCTCCTACTGGTCTTGGGCGCCAGCAGAGGATTACCTCAATAACCCTGAGTTTTCGCTTACCTGGCGATTGGCTCGGAATCGGCTGCCTCTCAACGACAAGGCTTTCATATGGGGTTTGGCGGATTTGCCTGACTGTGAACGGTGTGGTTTTGGTTTAGAAGAAACGGCTGCGCACGCCTTCTTCTATTGCCCCCGGGTCCGCCCCTTATGGGACCATGTCGGCGAGCTGACGGCTCGTCTCGCTCCCGAACAGCTTGTGTCCATGGATCGCGCATACGCGTGTGACAATGTGTCGCCCCCGTATTCCGGGGTGAAACGAATGGTGTTTCTGATGCTGCTGGCCACGGCTCGAATGGTGATTTGGACGACGCAAAAGGAGGAAGTCTTGCGGGGCAACCGTCTTTCTCATCAGCATCTAATCCAATTCTTTGAGCATCAGCTCAAGATGAAGATTAGATCTGATAGGAAACGATTGCATTCGACAGTCTTTAGCGAAAGGTGGGTAAATGAGGCGAGCTTGGTTCGTGTGACCGGGGCTAGCCTTGATTTTCTCTTCTAGGTCAACCTATTGCGCATCGGGGTGGCTTCCTGTGGAACCCTCCCCTTGGTTAGGTTAGACAAGCTTCAGTGTACCTAGTTAATGTGAGTAAGTGTTGTTCCTGGCCTGTTACTCGGCTACTCTTTGGTTATGATCCAAGTTGAGATTCCCAACCTCCCCAGTTTGTTTTGGCCTCCTTTTTTCTCGACTGGGTCAGCTGTATATTTTTCCATTCCCGCATAATATTTTATTCTTTCCAACTCCCTTAGCGAGAGAGCTTCTTGATTCTGTCCCCTGGGCAGAATACAGCGGCCTCTCTATTTTGAGGGTTGGACGGTCCCTACTAACATATGTTATGTTTAGTTTGTATTTTGTGTTATTTTAAGTTATTATTGGGTTCATCTCCTCTCCCCTCTCATTCTATCATTATTAGAATTTTATGTATAAGCATTTACATCATCATCAAATTTTTATGGTGTGGGGCGCGTTTTGGTAGGTTCCCCTTGAGAGGATGTGGTATTATGGTGGTTGGAGGATTGTTTGGTGATGGACGAGTTCTTATGGTGAATGGGTAAATTGTAATGTATGGATGGGTCGTGAATTTGATTAGCTAGGTATAGGATAGTTAGTTTGGACCAGCCTTTTCCCCTCCCCTTCATCGGCCACGTTCCACAATTTTGTAATTACAAAATAAATAAACTAGTCAGTAGCAATTGATCAAGGGAGACAAGGTTGCCAGCCATTACAACCCAATGAAGCGCCTAAGGAAATATATAACTATTTACTAATTATATTTAGTAATTTAATTGTAGCCTAGATGTTAGCGCAAGACCAAATATATGGTGTACGCGGTGATCACACTAAATACCAAACATGCTCTGACTATATTTCTGAGATGACTGTTGCTATGGTACAAGGTCTCAAGCACCCAATGAGGACCGAACTTACTATTTATTCGTAACTGATCCAGAAAGACAAGATTGCTAACCATTACACCACACCGGTAGGCCCAAGGAAAATATAATTGTTATTTAACTTATATGTCGCATAAAGAGGAAAAGATGGAAGCACCTAGTGACGAGCGAACAAGCTATTCAGTTGTAACTGATCTAGCAAACCAAGCTTGTTAACCACTACGCCACTCCGAAATGCCCAAGGACAAATATGGTGATTTTGTAAGCGTAGTTTAGATGCAGCCCAAAGTCGAAGGTGTGGAGTACCCAGTGAGGATCGAACTCACTATTCAGTTGTAATTGTTATTGGGAAGTGCTTATCAACCTTTTTTAAGCATCGACACACCTAGTAGCAAAATGAAAATATCACGGCACACTTAGCAAAATTTTTAAAGGGTATCCATTTAAATGTTTTGAAATAAAAACAAAGATTCAAAAATAAAATACACACAGAAATAGGAATTTACTTTCTTTCATTGTTTCTATTCAACTATTTGGGCAGCTTATTTAGTGTGAAACTTGTGCCTGGTGTTTTTTTTTTGTTTGCTTTTTATTCGTGATTTCTTCAATGTTTGTTCGAATGTGCAATAAGCAGACCTTCATTTCTTCTTCAGTTGAGCGCAGTCGTTCTCGCTTCTTATTTTTTTAAATGTTATCTAGGGTTGAGAAGCCTAATTCACATAATAAAAAGTAGATAATTGCAATAAAACTGATAAAGTCATTTTAGCTAAGCTGGATCAAAAAGCTTAATACTAATTCATAAGTATATTCAAATACTAACGCTGTACCATTAATACTTACACACATACATATACAGGGTGCGATGGGTAAATTGTTGCTATTTTATATTTTAAATTCGCGCATGCGCGGAGTTTGGTTTTGATTTTGTTGACTGCACAGTATAGTAGGTCAATTGGGTACTATCTGTGAGAAAAAGAGCACCATGACACAATTCAGTCCACCGGAAAATTGGAAAGTGCATGCTGTACTGCTTGGCATTCGAACCGGAAGTTCCAATAGGAATATTTCAGTGTGTTTGGGTGTCAATCTAAAGACAATGCAGAGGATTCGGAAAGAGTTGGATGATATATCCAGTCAATATCATGGTGTTTAGAGTGATCACTTGTGATGGTGACGTTATACCTCCATACATCTTGGGATAGGGCCTCAGACTCAACACGGAGGCCTCTAACAAGTGCCTTGGTAATGTTGCCCTGGGTCAAGAGAGTGGCTTCTGAAAGACCCTATGTCTGGCAAAAGGACTCTGCACCATGACATACAAGCAGGCGAACAATTTCTGCAACCACATTACTCCCAGCATTTAGCCACACATCTCCCCAGACTGTAACCCCTTTGATTATTATGTGTGGGGCACAGTTGAACGAGAGACAAGCAAAAGTCCTTGTAACACCAAAGATGAACTGATGGTAAAGATTATGGCAGCATTCACAATGCAGCCATGGTTGAAGCCAAAATTATTGAATAAATTTACTCTTAACTATTTCAAGATATTTTTGTGTGATTTTAGTAAATATACCTGTAAAATTGAGATGTCAGTATTATTTTCATTTTGGCGTAATTTAGAGGACAATTTATCTATCACACACATATGTGGATACCGTGACAATATTTTACTTAAGAGGATCGCGTGGCACACAGCGGTTGAGAATCAATTTTCTATGGAGACAAGCTTGCTAACCATTACCCCATATCGAGGTGCCCAAGGACAAATATTAATCAGGAGAGGGAATATTTTATTAATATGCCAACCAAACTAACCCACTTATAAATACCATAAGGATTTCAAATTATTTTTTTGCTTGAAGGATGAAATTTCATTTTTATTTCACAGAATACACGTCCCAATTTGTCGACTGATTGACTGATTTTTTTATGTTATTATTTTATTTTTTAAGTATTTTTTATCAGAATATATTTTTCCCCAAACATATTTTTTTGATCGTAAAGGTAATTCTTTTTATCTATTTTTTTACTAGTGAATATTTTATTAACATGCATTTAGAATAACATCGATTTTTTCCAGATACAAACCTTACTATTTAACTCTTAGCTGTGGAGAGAAGATCGATTCATACTTTTCTCAAGTGTACTTGCAGGAAAATGCATGCAACGAAACCGACTGGAATTCGAACTCTATTCTCCGATATCTTTTCCGAACCGCTACCCATTACACCAACCGCACATTCACTTTCTCACGGAATAAACATAACCATGACTAAAAAATTGGTCGGCCGAAACCTTGTCAAGATGGGGCTCAGTTGTCAGGTAATACACTTTTCTTAAATTATCAACAATTATATTATTTTCTTGGGGAACTTCGACAGAGTTATCAAGTTATTCACGCTAAGTCATTTAAAACTGCCTAGTGAGTTTGATCCGCACTGGGTTCTCCATACTTGTCGCCATGTGTTACATCTACGCTACGCTCAGCAAATCAATATTTTCTTTATCTATTCTAGAGCTTCTACGATTTATGCAGATATACATACCAATAAATTTCGTTAATCCACATGAAACATAAATTAGCAAGTCTCTATAGTTAATGGTAAGTGTAATAGCCGTTTCCTTATAAGGAAACATTCGGTATTCATTGACTGAGCAGTCAATGTCACAGTCTGTTGAAATGAATAAAATCTTTCTCTTAAAACATTTTTTCAGGAAAATAGGGTTCTCAAGTCCACTGTTAACACTCTTTCCAGTATTGATTGGTACTTTCCTTTCTGACCTTTCATTTGAAGTCAACATTTCATACTATCCGTTTTAGTTGTTGCTGCTCTTCGAAGTTCTCAAGTGATGTGGTTTCTGTTGTAGAGATGCAAAGAGCGATTACTTCCCTTTGGGAAAGAGGAATTCACGAGGATAACATGACGGCCATTGAGTAACGCCAGTTCGTAGAGTGACGGACCACAGTTGATATTTAGCACGCGCAGAGACAAGACATGTATACCCAGACGAGTTGCTACATAAACAGCAGAAAAGCAAGGCATGAATATTCACAACAGTTAGGAGAGCAGATGAAAGCACATTCTCTCACCAGTTACATAAAGGATACCACCGACCTGCCCGTTTTCCCGTTGGGAAATATTACAAGTACGAACCTCTCACCTTTTAACACTACTTGTTTTATTCGTATGTTATAGTTTCTCTGTGTGGAATAAATTAGTTACAAGTATGTATATAGCGTTATATAAAATCTCTTTAGAATAATTCATGTCTGTCATTACTTTCTTTCAGCTATTATGTTTCGTCCATGTATGAATGTGGTAGTATATCTTGGATATAATAATGCCTAGAAGGTAGAAATGCAAACTGGGAAA
>OZ010598.1:22259912-22282412 GCA_963932145.1 Acanthosepion lycidas
CATGACGGATTTTAGCCTTCAAGGTTATGATTGGTGGAATTAAGGTGTGTAATTCATCTGAAGACTCACCATGAAAAATAGTGATAGATCAAGGAGAGTTTTGCGACGTCTCATCTGTCAGGAAGTGTTTACAGAATGGAAAATAATTCGTCACCTCCATCGACTACAACGGCCTATATCGAGAGTGGAAAGTGAAGACGAAATTAAAGAAATGGAATTTATATCAGACTATTCGGTGGCTAATTGAATGTTTGGTTTGGTTTGTTTTACGGCATATCAACTTCAGTGGGTTATCTAATGCCGACATTTTTTTTTTGTTGGTAATATTTTGCTTTATCAAAAATCATTTCTGGTAATAATTTTCCTTCAAAAATTTATTCCTGGTAATAATTTTTTCAAAAAAGTATTGGTGGTAATATTTTTACCTCAAAAATTTATAACTGGTAATATTTTTCTTCAAAAACATATTGTTGGTAATATTTTTTTCCTTCAAACAATTATTGCTGGTGATAATTTTTTTACAAAGTATTTCTGATATTAAAACCTATTTTCACACTTTCATAGTGTTTTTACCCCAGTTTCGGGGTTAACTATTTGCCCATAGCTGGGACCCTAACAGGAGCTACCACCCCGGGTCAGAGTGGACCTGGGAATACCAGCAATTAAGAGGTGATTTCACGCTCCTCAAAACCTCCTGATCAGAGGTCTTGCTGCTGGACGTAGTTTATCGTCATACCAAGGACGGTATATCGAGAGTGCAAAGTGAAGACTAAATTAAAGAAATGGAATCTACAAAGAGCCATGATCTTATATGTTTATTGAAGAACATGGCATTATAAAAAGGATTCTGGGAACATCTTTTGGGCATATTGATGTTTGAAAATGTATTTTTTTTAATAATACAAAGCGGGGCCATTTTTTGTACCTGTTCAATTAGCTAAGTGCCACACGATATACATTCTTGGGCGATCATGTCTCTTTCGATTCTTGAAAACAGAAGATTTTGACGCAGTAGTTTTTTCTTTCTTTCTATAGTAGATTAGTTGCCAACCAAGGCTAGATGACCCAGTCTACTCTGCTATTTATCCATTTGGTGGCGGGGGGGGGTGGATTCATACCGTTCCCAAGAGTATTTGCGCGTAAGTGAATGCAACGAAACTCGGCTGGATTTCGAACTCGGCTATCCGATTTCTCATTCCAAGCCATTATCCATTACACCACGAGATTGATACAAACTGAATTTTCATATTAGCCGTTTAAAGTAGATATCTAAATGAAAATGACCACAAATCAAATTATGACCCTTTTTCGTGCTTTTTCTCTGTACATTTAGTCATTAAACAAAATCTTTTAATTTCTCCACCTGATATTTAAATTAAATGTAATTCAAAGAATCCATGATTGTGAAAATCTACATATAAAATTCTGTGAATTCCGTTATTCCATCCGTCCGTCTGGAACACCCTCTAAAATAGTCATACATTGACCAATCGTTATTCCATCCGTCCGTCTGGAACCCCCTCTAAAATAGTCATACATTGACCAATCGTTATTCCATCCGTCCGTCTGGAACCCCCTCGAAAATCGCCATACGTTGACCAATCGTTATTCCATCCGTCCGTCTGGAACACCCTCTAAAATCGCCATACATTGACCAATCGTTATTCCATCCGTCCGTCTGGAACACCCTCTAAAATAGCCATACATTGACCAATCGTTATTCCATCCGTCCGTCTGGAACACCCTCTAAAATAGCCATACATTGACCAATCGTTATTCTATCCGTCCGTCTGGAACACCCTCTAAAATAGCCATACATTGACCAATCGAAACTAAATTTAGGGTAGAAGTTCAAATAGGTAATTGACTACAAAGTACAGTTAGTGTTACTAGAGTTTTTCGTTAATTTGTTTGGGAAAATTAAAGGTTTTATTAGTTAATATACAAAACACTCCCACCATTCTAAAAACAATTTAATGATTAAAATAACAAATACTTATTTAATATAAATGCAATATTGTTTTTTGCATATCTTTTCTTTAAATTTTTATATACAAGAATCCAGTTTCCAATTCGCCTTGCGTTTGCGAGAATTATAAAACGATCACAAGGCCAAATTTAGCCATAGAAAGAAACATTTACGCATGGCCAGTTATATGTTGCATACTCAAGAGTAAGAAACCCTAAGAATTTATTCTTCGCTGTTAAAAAGGAAAAAACTAAATTTTCTTAAAAATATTGTTTACTATGAAGGTCGTTCATATGAAGAAATGTAAAATAACTAAATTTAATTCCTAGAGCGGGTTTTTCAGCGAATTAGTATTCATTTATTATCTATGAATTGCCATTTCTTCCTAGGACAGATAGTGGAATTATTTTCTGTTGTTTCTCCAACGATTTTGAATTCAGAGTTGACCTTGTCTTAGAATGGTTACCACACAAAGCTCGAGAGCCTAATCTACCGTACTATTTAACTCTTAGCTGGGATGAGTATTGACAGATTCATGTCTTTCCCAAGTCAGGACCGGAATTTCAACGTGTCTCACCGATTCCAGTTTCCATGAGTAATAAAGGAAAAATGGAATGTACCATCATTGCCTCGATTGTGACATGGCACCACAAAGTATTGGATGTCTATTGCATTCACCTTTGCAGTAATGACTTTGGGAGAAGCAGGAATCTGTTGTTTCTGCCACCAGTTCCGTTTTAAATAGCAGAGTAAACTGGATTATCTAACCTTGGTTGACAACCAGTCTAAGAGAGGGAAAATTTAAATTTAAAGGTGAAGAGAAGGCCACGGGAAATGTTTGGTTCTGCCAAGTAATCGATATGAGCATATGAGAATATGATAAATGATAGAAATAAATAATCTGATATATATATTAAGCAATTCATTGAGTCTGAAAGAAACCTCAACAGAATGCAAAAGGCACTGGACGGCCGTTTCATCCTATATTTGGGACTCATCAGCAGGGCGCACCCACTACCGTGACTTGAAACCCTGACAGTTAGGTTGTCAAGCAAACATCACACCAACTGTTCCACCGGGTCTCGGTGCCGGAGTGAATGCAAATCAGAATCAATATAGCGCCGCTCGCACACATATTCCGAGGTGGAACTCTTACTGAGTTCTCTCTAACCATCGGACTGTGCCCCCTGGAGCCACGACTACTATCACCAAGCCGCTCACTCTAGAGCATTAGAAACCGGTTCAAGCAATGATATACACATGATAGAAATTATTAGGAGGATTTGATAATTATATCTAAGTAATTCATTGAGTCTGAAAAAAACCTCAACAGAATGCAGAAAGCACTGGACAGCCGTTTCGTCATATATTTGGGACTCATCAGCAGTGCGCATCCACTACCGATGCAAAAGTTGATATGATGTTTGCTTGACACCCTAATTGTCAGGGTTTCAATTCTCGGTAGTGGATGCGCACTGCTGATGAGTCCCAAATATATGACGAAATGGCCGTCCAGTGCATTCTGCTGAGGTTTCTTTCAGACTCAATGAATTGATTAATATAATTATCAAATCCTACTAATATATATATATATATATATATATATATATATATATATATATATATATATATATATATATATATATATATATATATATATATATATATATGAGTAGGGTCAGGTCTCATTAAAGTTTCATCTGAAGTTTGGATTTGATTAATTAGTTTTAGCTATTTTCCTTAATAGAAACAAAACAATGTTTTTAAATAGTTTTTCATATGCCGAGAATCCTATTGTATTAATTAGGCCTGTTTATATATTTTTAAAAATTTTTAGCACAATATTGACCCCACTTACTTTCCTTTTCTTGGTGGGAGGCTAATTGCCAGACTGATAATTATCGATGTTCAAATAGTAATTATATATTATTCCCAATAATGAACGAAGATGATGAGAAAGAATCCCAAAATTTTCAGTAAATCAAATATATTTTCAGCTTAACTTAGTTTACTTCAAGAGCAATTTTTAATACACACACACACACACACACACACACACACACACACACACATATATATATGTGTGTGTGTGTGTGTGTTCATGACTGTAGCATACATAATTTTCTTATCTGTGATACCTATCACTTTTTGGTACATGAGTTGTCTTCCTTACACAGGCGATCTGGCGTCGCCCGTGTAAGGAAGAAAAGAAGGCCCAATTGATGAGAAGGCCCAACTGTTCAAAGATGTTTATTAAGACGGAACGTTAAAGAGTCAGATTAGATAAAATATGGTGTGTCAGTATCATATCTGAGCTGGAAATGCTGATATTTTTTACGGAATGTCTACACCATATATATATATATATATATATATATATATATATATATGCTCTCGTTTCCCGATTGAGCACTCTAGAGAAAAGATGATTTAAAAAAAACAAAAAAACAGTGGCTGCTCCTGCTATTAACGCATCGCTCTATGATTTGAGCGCTATTGCCTACTAGCGTTTGTATACATCACGTATATAATACGTTAAAAATGTATCTTTCTCTGCCGTGCGCCGATAGCTTAGAAGTGGAATCTTTGACTGTCGCCAAATCAGTCGAGTTTCGATCCCGGCTTGAAGCAGTCAGATGTCTAGCCACACTGATGAGCTGTGATACAGCGAAACAGACTTCTATGTGTATGTATACATATATATATATATATATATATATATATATATATATATATGTGTGTGTGTGTGTGTGTGTACTCAATAAACTAATCAAAGCTCAATTGTCTTTTCTTTCGACTGACTTCAAAGTTTCGCGGACACACCACTCATCAGGTTCAGAGGGTACGATAAATATATTGAATTATTACCAGATGTATTTATACTCTACACAATATACACTATACATGAAATATACACTAATGATTGTCAACAAACAAATTTGAAACGTGTACAATGCTAAAGCCCATTAATTATGTGACAACCTTTAAATATTCAGATGCATGATAATATGACTATAAATAAAGTTAAAATGTTTGATTTTTTTAATGATTTCCCTGTTATAAAATATAATCTTATTAAATAAAATAAAGTAAGCAAATTCATCAACGATCATATTTTTATAATCGAGTTCACCACAAGCAAGGCAATAAAGCCACTAAGACCCAAGGGGTTACTCGGTGTTGAAGAATTAGAAAACAGAAACATTACTAAAGGGCAAGAACAAAAGAGAAAGCGATTGACATTGTATTTAAATTTTTGATGATCAAAGTTGGTTGGAGAGCATTGAGCAGAAAGAGAGTTCAGCAAGTGCGTGAAAAGAAACTGTTAGCATAGAAGTTACTGCTACATTTATACAACTGATAAGAATTGATTTGACTGTAAATTAGTGAGACCTCGTCGCCAGTCGAGTTCTGTGATTAAATTCTAAAAGGCTAGGTACCATAGCGAAAAACTCAACTGAACAATTAACATGAAAGTATTTATAGAAAAGACACAGGGAGGTAAACTTACGGCGGTCGGGAAAGCCGAGACACCAGACCAGGGCCAATAATATTGCTGATTCTTCGTTGGATCTTATCAAGGAACCAAGGTAAATAGCATGAGCACCGGACCATATGTGACAGAAATATTCTAACCATTGACGAATAGCAGACTTATAGATATGTAAGATAGGTTCTGGCGAGAAATATTGTCTAGCACGACACAATGGGTCAACTTTCTTAACAGCTGACCTAGCAATGGATTCAATATAGTCTTTCTACTTCATGTCAGCCGAGAACGTTAGAAGTCGCAACGAGTTACTCTCTTGGAGGTTAGCATCAGCCATGGCCAGCAAAAACGGGTCATTCAAATGATTAAGAGTACAGTTTAGTTTTGGAGACGTTAAAATTAACAAACCATCCTTTACCCCAGTTAACAACAGACTGAAGGTTGTTTTGAACATTAGCTGCTTATCTGATTTTACCGAACTTATCCGACTTCATATCGAAACAGCTGACGTCATCAAAAAAGTCATTAATGAAAATTAAAGTAGGTATAAGAAGGAAGCTCTGGGGGTTAACTGCATTAATATGATAGGATCTATAATTCGGAAAATACAGACTCTTAAACTATTGTAATATTCAAACACATAACCTGATGAACAGTGTTTCGCGAATCACTGAAGTCGGTCGAGAGATAAGTCGGTTAAACCTTTATTGACGAATGTCGCAATCATTTTTCTATTGAGCAATTTTTTGACAATAATTCTTCTCGCCTTGAAATACGTTAAATTCTCGTGATTTTACTTATTTTCATTGATGATGTTATTGATTTGTATTATTGTTACTATATATACAGGGTGCAATGGGCAAATTGTCGCCATTTTATATTTTTAATTTCACGCATGAGCATATAAATTATATATAGTTATATGTAATTATATATATAAATTATATACATTTATATATATTTATATCTATATATAAATATTTTATGCATTTATATATATTTATATCTATAAATTATATATATATATGTTCATATACATTTATAAAAATAACTAAAGAATACCTACATTAGCACAATAATTAGGTAATATATCTGGTATTTTTGATCGTCACTAGGCACCACATTATTGCAACCTTGTACCAGACTAATGCTACCATGCATTAGGGTGATGCAAAATTTCTCATCGTTAGTCTTTTCCTAATGTTAGTGAAATTCTAAAAGTTCATTCAGTCCTGTTATTGCTTTTGCAGAAAGGCGATTAATTTGTTTTGGTTAAATCATGAGTAAATTCAACTTTGCGTGTTTAATCTGGGAGAAATAGCACACCGGAAATTGGTTATGCGTTGCTGGAGATTATAGTAACGATGAAGTAGCTATAAGCAGGCGTTAGGAATGTTTTTCAAAGTTTCAAAAGAAGAGATTTTGACTTCAGGCACAAAAAAAAAAAGATTCTGGAAAGAATCAAACGTAACATGAAGCTAGAGAAAAAAAGAAGGCCACTCAGTTTGTCGAAAAATAGTTCACAAAACTTCGAACATATTCAGAAGGTATATATATATATATATATATATATATATATATATATATATATATATATATATATATATATGTGTGTGTGTGTGTGTGTGTGTGTGTGTAGATAAATATATATAGATATCTATAGATAATATTAGTGGTATATATACACATACATATGGAAAATATACAAATATATATATATAGATGCAACACATACATAAATATTTTTTGAATAAAAAAATTCCAAGAGGATAGAATCCAGGTAGAACTCAATGTCCAGGACAGAGTAAGGATATAATAATATCCGACAGCATTCATATTTCTCTCACTTAAACCGTCTTTGACGCACCTCTCTTAAACTTCTCTCTCTTAAGTTTTAATCTGCCACCTTCTCTCGTCTGTTACCCCTCTCTATAGCTCTAAGATTCGTCCCACACTCTCATACTTACACTCTCTCTAAATTTTATTTTTTATTTCCGAAGTTGTTTTTTCTGTTTTCTTTTTGAATTTGTAGGTCTGATGAATTGGATCGTATTTACAATTCCAATGGAATAAATTATGACCATGGAATATTAGTGCTTAAGCCTTTTTATTATATATATATATATATATATATATATATATATATAGATAGATAGATAGATAGATAGATAGATATCCAATAACATCAGGAATAGATAGGTTCATCTATCTTCCGCGTCATAATCTTCCTTGTCTTTTGTGCAGGAATAGAGGTTTATCTCTTGTTTTCTGTTTACGATTGGGTTTCCGGTTCCTTCTAAAGTCTACTTCAATTCTATACTTCTAACCTCTCCATCTAAACTCTGAAATTTTATTCACTGACAATGATTTTGCCATAAAAACATGAATGCAGGTTTCTGGGCTTGCCGTTTGAGTAGATTCACAAAATGAATGTTTTTCGCGAAATGACTCCAGTTTTTTTTTAAATTTGCACACTAATTTTTTCAAATTTCCAAAAATTTAGAGTTATGAAGATATGTATACTTATTAAACATGTTCATTTAAAATATATAAGAAAACACCAGCTTATTTGTTAAAAAAACATTTAATATAAAAATAATTTTCTAGAGTATTTGTGCTTTGTTCTATGTTTGTCTCTATGAGGTGCCTGGCTTGTCGCTATGAAGCATCTGGCTTGTCTCTATGAAACATCTAGTTTTTGTCCTTATAAAGCATCTGGCTTTTGTCTCTATGAAGCATCTGGCTTTTGCCTCTATGAAGCATCTGGCTTGTCTCTATGAAGCATCTGAATTTTGTCTCTATGAAGCATCTGGCTTGTCTCTCTGAAGCATCTGAATTTTGTCTCTATGAAGCATCTGGCTTGTCTCTAGGAAGCATCTGGCTTGTCTCTATGAAGCATCTGAATTTTGTCTCTATGAAGATTCCGTCAAAAATCAGCACGCGTAGCAGGAATTCACTTGTCTTTATAACGATTTTCTATCTTAACAATACCTTGGTAGAACCTTTCACTATCTTCGTTGCTGACTACTGCGGCATTTTCCGGAGCAGGTGTGAGTGGCAGAAATTCACCTTTAGTGACGTACTGCATTCTAAGTTTTTATATGCTGCTTCAATGATATTTTGAACAAGTATTTCGTAATTCGGCGTTTTGTATCTTTCAAGGAGACCATTATACTCGACTTTGGAACTTTTCCGGGCATTCAATTCCAATTCGTTTTGTTTTGATTGGAATTTATTGTCTCTCAAGAAATATCGAATTTGAGGCCCGACAAAGATTCCTTTTTTTAATTTTAGCATCACTAAGCCTAGGAAACTTCGTTTTTAAATAAAAAAAAAATATATCGTGTTCCAAAGCTTTCACAAATTGTTTCATTAAGCCCAATTTTATACGAAGTGATGGCAAGATTATGTTTTCCTTGACCACTAAAGTTTCACGTATAACATTATGTGACCCGATTTTTGACTCATTTCATTGGCTATTCTGTGCGTGTGTAATGTTCACCTCGAGCTCGGCTGTCCCA
The DNA here is from genome assembly GCA_963932145.1 of Acanthosepion lycidas. Taxonomy (NCBI): domain Eukaryota; kingdom Metazoa; phylum Mollusca; class Cephalopoda; order Sepiida; family Sepiidae; genus Acanthosepion; species Acanthosepion lycidas. The sequence goes on from OZ010598.1 coordinate 22,268,893, forward strand.
TTGGCACAAAAAGACATACATTTCATACAGCCTGCCTGCAAGCCGTTCAGAATAGCGTACCTTAAGATCGTCACAGATTAACCACTTATGCTCATTGTATTTAATTTTGTTTAAAATAAAATCAAGATTTTCGTCAGTTTCTTTTAAAATGACAAAATGAGCTAAAGGAATCGAAAGCAGTATAATTTCACTATGCAAAAGCACGATTTAGTTTCTATAAAGAGTGGCATCAATGAACAGCTTTTACTAAGTACGTTCATACTGTAAATGTAGTTCTTCAAAAAGTGCAGGTAAATCATTACAGTAACATAAATTGTTGTCAAAAGAAAACTTTTTCTTGTAAAGTGTCCGCGCCCGTGCAAAATTTTGTAATTCGAACATTTTGCGTTACTAATATACTTTATTTTAGCCTCGAAGCTAGCAACTCACTCTGTTGTTTTGTCAAGTCTAAATCTCTTACAAGATCATTAAAATCATGCTATGACAGAGGTTTTGACACATGTGATTTATGTTCTGGAGCATAAGTATCGTCTTCCATTCGTCTAAATCACAGAGGACAATTTCCCTCTGTGGTTCAGGTATTGGACTTTCTTCTGAGTAGAGTACAGGTCGAATAGCAGTTCTAAGGTTGGGATATTACCACGGACGAAGCACTCTTCATTGTTATATCTAAAGAAAAGATGGATATATATTAAACATGTCTACTCTAATCCTAATGTGTATGAAATTACACAGGTCGAATAGCAGATGTAAGGTTAGGATATTACCACGGACGAAGCCCTCTTCATTGTTATACCTAAAGAAAAGATAGATTAAACATGTCTACTCTAATCCTAATGTGTATGAAATGTGTAACAGCGTCAATGAAAGTGAATAAACTGAATCCAGTGTAATGACAAAAGTACGCAGGTGAAGGCATTAAGAAAGCTTTATTCAACTGAGAATACAAGGTTCGCGTATAGTGTCCTTTTATAGTCCCAGTAAACAGAAATAGCTTTCTTAAAGAGAAGAGTAACAAAACAAAGGGAGACTACCCTTAATTAGTCAATTAGTCATAACATTTTGTATGCCTACTAAGCAAAAGTAACAGTCAGTGGCTTGATACAGATGTTTACGTCAGACAACTGGCACTCCAATTGGAAGGTTATTGAATTTTCTTTTTGACTATATTGAGAGTGTATTGAAACATGTTGGGCAGCAGATATGCGGTGCCAATGATTTATTTTGGTCGCCATGTTTGATACCAAATTATAAATTGTAGAGTCGAGAGCTAATATTTCATTCTTTTTAAGCGTTACAGGGCCAAATATGTAGTAGAATTTATTTGAACTATTTTTACATTTTTCTCTTGGTATTTTAAATTAATTTTTTTTTATATAATCTGAAAATGAAAAAGGAAAATTTTGCGAAAATGAATGGTAGTTGGCAACTTACAAAAAGTCATTTCGTAAAAAAATGAATTTTATTTTAATAAAACGACCCTAGAAAACAATATTTTCATCTTTGTAGTCGACAAGAAGTTAAATTTTGTTCGACAGTGTTATTACTTTTTTCCTCTCACTATAGGATAGGGTCGCCTAATTTCCTGTTCTAACACCTTCTTGGTATTTGAACAGGAGAAGAGGTTTATCCCTTGTTTCCTGTTTCGGGTTGTGTTTTCGATCATTCTAAAGTCTACTTCAATTCTATACATCTCAAGTCACCACTTTAACTCCGAAATTTTATTCACTAATTATTTTTTTCTTCTCTCACAATAGGAGTAGATAGGGTCGCTTAACGTCCGGTTCATACTCCTCACAAGTCATTTGAATAGAACTAGTGGTTTATCCCTTGTTTAGGATTGGATTTCCGGTTCCTTCTAAAGTCTACTTCCACACTATACTTATAATAACTCCGGCTGAACTCTGGAATGTTATTTACTAATTAAATCTTGACCTGATCATATCTAGAATTAGTCATTATCATTGCCCTTTTTTACGCTCATACAACATGAAACCATAGCTCTCTACTTTGAGATGTTATTGGGTGAACATTAGTACAAAAAACAGCACTTAGAAACTCAGATTCAAATCGTTAAAATGAGCTTCACGCTAAGTGACCGTCAGACAATGTATGTAAAGCTGGCCACTCGTATTCGAGGATACCCGTCTACTTGGGCCGCTAGCCAATCCATGTTGCAGACGCTTGATCAGGCATATTTGTGTTTGCTTAGCACTCACAGAGCCCACCCGTGGTTTATACTGCAACTATGCTGAGTTACAGTTTCTGGGAAAGAGCGTGATTAACAATTTGAACAAGGCCAGCACACGCTCAAGCCCTCGGTGAGTTGTGAATTCGTGCTAGGGTTCCGTCTACCCAATTTCACTCACAAGGCTTGGGTCAACCCGTGGTATAGTTTTCAGACACTTTCCAAATGTGCCGCATGATGGGATTCACCCCTCCAGTCCGATAACACCAGGAAGTCACCTTCCTCAAAAATCTCACGGTGAGATTCAAAGCCGGGTCTCATGGCCAGAATGCGAACATTCTAACCACTCGGCCACGTGCCCATCGTCAACCAATAAGAACCAAGCGTAGGGAGGTACATCTCTTTTTAACAATTTTCTTTTTATGTTTTCTTTCGCTACCTGTTTTCTTTCTTTTCTGCTTTTCTATGGTAGCCCTAGTGTTGGCAGGGTTTTTCTTTAAAGCTTTACCAATAGTTTAGTTTGTTTTCATTTTAGCTTAAGTAGGATTCATTTGGATTTACTGAAAAGAAAATCGATCTGTTTTTATACAGTAGTATTTTTTCCGACAGAAAATCGGTATTTCTTTTAAAAGTGTTTTGGACGATTTGCACTACGTTTAAGGGTTATCGAGGTGTGCCAAGTTCAAGTTCTGTTGCATTCACAAAACGCTAACACTTGGGAAAGGCATGAATCCATCTTTTCTTCCATAGAGATTAAATAGCAAGCTGGTTTGGGTGACATTCAGTCTAGGGGAAGAACAAGTCTGAATTCAAAAGTGAGAAGGAGCAAACGGGAAAGGAATCACAGAAATTCACAGATAATAAAAGTAAAAAAGGAAGATGGGGAGAGCCGAACTGTTCCAGCGTGAAATGCACGCACAAGAAGATGCTTTCCTGATTACTACAATCTTAACCTCTTCATGTCTGGGATCGCCGTTATCCATCCTACATATCCTCATAATATTCAACTCTTACTCCATCCATGTCCTCCGTTACAATATCTCCATTTAATAACATGCCCACCTTGAGTGCCCATGCTACACAAACAAAGCATTAAACAATTGTGATTGTCTGAAAGTTGAAGATTATAGAGGATACCTTTCAAACTGATGAACTCTGGAGGATATATTTCAAACTGATGAACTCTGGAGGATATGTTTCAAACTGATGAACTCTGGAGGATACTTTTCAAACTGATGAAAACTTCAGGATACCCTACAAACTGATGAACTCTGGAGGATATGTTTCAAACTGATGAACTCTGGAGGATACCTTTCAAACTGATGAACAATGGAGGATACCCTACAAACTGATGCACTCTGGAGGATATATTTCAAACTGATGAACTCTGGAGGATATATTTAAAACTTGATGAACTCTGGAGGATATATTTAAAACTGATGAACAATGGAGGATACCTTTCAAGCTGATGAACTTTGGAGAAAAACCTTTCAGACTGATGAACTCTGGAGGATATGTTTCAAACTGATGAACTCGGGAGGATACCTCTCAAACCGATGAACTCTGGAGAAAAACCTTTCAGACGGATGAACTCTGGAGGATATATTTCAAACTGATGAACGCTGGAGCATACCTTTCAAACTGATGAAAACTAGAGGATACATTTCAAACTGATGAATTCTGGAGGATATATTTCAAACTGATGAACTCTGGAGGACAACTTTCAAATTGATGAACACTGAAGGATACCTTTCAAACTGATGAACTCTGGGGGATATATTTCAAACTGATGAACTCTGGAGGATACTTTTATACTGATGAACACTGGATGATACCTTTCAAACTGATGAATTCTGGAGGATATATTTCAAACTGATGAACTCTGGAGGATACCTTTCAAACTGATGAACACTGGAAGAAACCTTTCAAACTGATGAACTCTGGTGGATATATTTCAAACTGATGAACTCTGGAGGATACCTTTGCAGCAGATGAACTCTGGATAATATCCTTCAAACCGATGCACTCTGGAGGATACCTTTCAAACTGATGAACTCTGGAAGATACCTTTCAAACTGATGAAAACTGGAGGATACCCTACAAACTGATGAACTCTGGAGGATACCTTTCAAACTGGTGAACACTAGAGGATACCTTTCAAACTGATGAACTCTGCATGATACCCTTCAAACTGATGAACTCTGGAGGATATATTTCAAACTGATGAACACTGGAGGATACCTTTCAAACTGATGAACTCTGGAGGATATATTTCAAACTGATGAACTCTGGAGGCTAGCTTTCAAACTGATTAACACTGGAGGATACCTTTCAAACTGTTGAACTCTGGAGGATATATTTCAAACTGATGAACTCTATAGGATACCTTGCAAAGTGATGAATTCTGGATGACACCCTTCAAACTGATGAACTCTGGAGTATATATTTCAAACTGATGAACTCTGGATGATGTCTTTCAAACTGATGAACACTGAGGATATCTTTCAAACTGATGATCTCTGCAGGACAACTTTCAAACTGATGAACTCTTGAGGATATCTTTCAAACTGATGAACACTGGGGGATACCTTTCAAACTGATGAACATTCCGTTAGTTTGTAACGAGGGCAGGGGGCAGTGTTATCCTGCGTCATAATTATTGATCGATTTCCTTTATTAAAGAAAGTTTATTTCAGTCCGAATGCGTTATTCAAACGTGCTAATTTCTCACTTTAGCGAAGAATGTTTCCTATTAGCGATTCTGTTTAGGCTGAGACGTTAAAATTTGTTCAGGATCTAACCACGATTTTCTTTCTTTTTTTTTTTTTTTTTAAATGTTGTGGATTCCGGGATGAAATCCGGTCTCAAATGAATGACAAACGCAGAAATGAAATATAGCAAATAAATGTATTGACGCAATAATACAATTGGTAATACGGTTAGTAGATCCAGAAATGCGGTTAGTAGCAATAATAATACATATATAGTCTGTGAAATTCAGTATCGAAGTATGACTTCCTTCTGAGTCTACGTGCTCGCAACTGTGACTCCTAGAAAGCGGGTTCCTCACACTTTTACTGTATCAGTGTATTTCTCGTCTAACTCTCTGACTGTCTGCCTCAGGTATTCACCGGCAGCAGTAGCGATTTTCCAAGCGTAGCTTAGGTGTGGAACAAGGCCGAAAGTATGGGGCACCCAGTGAGGATCGAACTCACTACTCATTCGTAATTGTGCTAGCGAGACAAACTTGCTAACTATTACACCGCCTTAGGGTGCCCAATCGACAGCAGTACAAGTACACACTGGTCGAGTCCATTAACATTAAATTTCAATCATTCTATCTTTTCCAGAAAATATTTTTTCTGTGTCAAACAAAAAAGAAAGTTTAGTGTTTCAATACTGATTGACATAACTTTATGAAAGTTCGTAGCTTCTGAAAGGTTTTGTAAATTACTTCCGCGCAATAAATCAATTCTTTTTTATTTTATTTTTATTAATGCCGTCCCCTATGTTATTCCTATGCAAACCAAACCAATTTCTACCTTTTTGATTCTCATGTAAACCAAACTAAAAGTAATGATGAATATATCATTGAGTAAAATTTTCTACATTTGTCATTAATAAACTAAACTAAACGAATGTCTACTTTTTTTTTACTCCTGTGCAAACCAAACCTTTGTATACATTTGTCATTCTTGTGAAAAAACAAATGAATGTCTACCTTTTTTATTCTTGTGCAAACCAAACATTTGTTAGTTTTGTCATTCCTATGTAAACCAAACCAATGTCTACCTTTTTAATTCTCATATAAACCAAATTAAAAATAATGATGTATGTATCATTTAATAAAATATTAGGTTGGTGCAAAAATAATGTCGTTTTCTCACATATGTTACTATGTGAGAAAACGACATTATTTTTGCACCAACCTAATATAAGTGATGAATAAATTTGGAAAAACCCAAACCGAAATTATTTATGACGCAAGCAAATATTAGGTTGGTGCAAAAATAATGTCGTTTTCTCACATAGTAATATATGTTCGAAAACGAAATTATTTTTGCACCAACCTAATATTTTACATAATATATTTTGCATCAGACCAATATATTTTTGAGGCTGAGAAAAACAAAAGATTTCGGATGATTATTTTAAAAAGAGGCACACCTATGCAGCATGCACAGCAGAAATCTTCTACGACATTGCCAGTCAGTGCTTAAAAATATTCACTGTGATTTATCTATCTCTTGATAGATCGATGTAATGACAGGGTTGCAAGTTTTAACTTTCTCGAGGATTTTTTCCCTCTTATATTTCTTTACTAAATTCACTTGTAATTTTTGCAGTATTCATTTTCACTCGGTTCATTTATAATACATATACATTAACTGCAATACTGCACACAATATATAAATCCATATATTAATCTTATTTTTACCTACTTCCAAATATATATCAATTTAAAATGAAAAGAGTCGGCAGTGTCTCATCAATTATCTATGGTAGCCATTTTGATTCGAACATTTTTTTTTTCGGACTTTTAAGTAAAAATGCCGACATATTGCACGAGGAATGAGGTAACGCTTTCTATTAATCAAATTAAAGAACGACTTTATAAAGCCCAAGAGACATCATTAATTTTGTTGTTGATAACGTTAGGGAATGAGAATTCAATTCACTGAAAAATATCATGACACTGAGTAATGAGCATTTGGACCTTTGCGAGTTGTTACGAGGAAAAAGAACAAATCCTGTTTTTGAGATAAGTGAACGTAATATCTAACTAAAAATACATTTTTATATTATAAAGCAAATCACGAAGACTAAGGCGATTAAATTAAGAAATCCCTTTCTGTTATTCACTCACACACGCGATCTATTAGGTTGGTGCAAAAATAATGACGTAATAATGTCGTTTTTTGACGTTAAAAATACGTCGAAAAACGACATTATTACGTCATTATTTTTGCACCAACCTAATATATACACAAGGAAGGGCCGGAGGAAACAGAGCTGTTAATAGAAGGAAGAACTAAACATCATTTTCAAGAAAAGGAAATGCATGGTTATTAGCAAACGGGACAGCTCAACATGTGAATTATAAAATGGAGATGACAAAATGAAGGAAGTACAAAAATTTAATATTTAGGAAGTGTTTTGGCAGAGGACGAAATGTACGACACTGAAATCCAAAGACGTATGGGGATAGCCAAAGATACAATTCAAAAGCAAAGTCTTAAGAAACAGAAAAAATATTTGAAACAAAGATTACTGAACTGTTACGTAATATCAGTCTTCCTACATAACAGTAAATGCTGGACAATCTCCTCACAGATAAACAGAAAACTTGAAGTATCAGAATTGTGGTTCTATAGGAGGAACCATGGACCGAACACATGAGCAACAACGAAGTTTTCGAGAAAATAGAAACAAAAAGAAAACTTATAATTAACATCAGGAAGAGATTTCTAGGGTATATAATGAAGAAAGAGGGATTGTAAAATTTGATACCCACAGGGAAAATTGAAGGCAAGAGGGTCAGAGAGAAACAAACCATAACTTACTTAGTGAGCTTGAGTAAATTGATGGCGGAACAATGTTCAGCAGAAAAAATAAAGAGACAAAATTTATTAAGAGCTACAAATGACACAGCATTTTAGAGCCATGTTTGCCTACATCCTGAAGAGACACAGCGTATAGGAGAAGAGCAATAAAAGTATTTTGAAACTTTTTTCTTGAAAAATTGTTTTAATCCCAAAATAGTACTGGCTGCTCGGTCAATAAATTCTAAATATTTCTTTGTAAAGAAATCTTTAATATTACCATTACGATTATTATTTGGTTCAAACGTTCAAAATACAGATCATTGAATTTAGAATTAAAAAAAAAAGGGAACCGTTGCTTCAGATGATCAAAATACAGATTATTTCCTCCAGAATTAAAAAAACAGGCACATTTGGTTCAGATGTTCAAGTACAGGTGATTTCCTTCGGAATTACAAGTGGTACACATTGTTTCAGATGATCAAAGTTCATGTCATTTTTCTTTAGAGTTAAAAATGGAACCATTTGGTTCAGATGTTCAAATACAGGTGATTTCCTTCGGAATTACAAGAGGTAAACATTGGTTCAGATGATCAAAGTTCATGTCATTTTTTTTTTTAGAATTAAAAAGGGAACCATTTGATTCAGATGCTTAAAGTACAGTTCAATTGAATGAGAATTAAAAAAGGGCCCTATTTGGTTCAGATGATCAAATTACAGGTCATTTCCTTCAGAACTACAAGTGGGACCAATTGATTAAGATGATCAAATTACAGGTCAGTTGTTTCAGATTTAAAAACGGGATCCATTGGTTCAAATGCTTTTAGTACAGGTCATTTTCATAATATTTTATACATAATTACACACACACACACACACACACACACACACATATATATATATATATATATATATATATAAATATATATATATATATATATAATTGAATTCAATAAATCGAAACGCAAAAATAAAAAAATAAAAATGGTCAGACTGCACTTGACTGAAATGTCATGTCTAAAATGACATCTATAACAAAGAAGATAATATAAGTTGGAATAAGGCAAAACATATGGCCAATTTATCAGACCTTATTGTCGGTATCAAAGAGAATTTTGCCTAATAGGAGAAAAACCTCAGCTATAACCAAGGAATCATCATGATAATCACTGTCATCATCGTGAGCAACTGTGAGATATTTCCAAAATTTTAATGACAACCGTGACTGTGCCATTCCAATCCATGTTTTACCAGCAGACTCACCCTATCTTGATTCACTTTCCTTTTGCTCCATCTGTTATCCTTTCTTCTTGCTATGTCTTATAAGCCAACACCCCAGTCTCAATAATCTCTCCAGTTTCTGTCTTTTTTTCATACTTTGCTATCCATTGGTCAACAATAAACCAACCGTTCCCTCTATCTGTTATCCTTTCTTCTTGTTATGTCTTACAAGCCAACACTCCAATCTCTCAACTTTCTCTCGGGTCCTGTGTTTACTATCCATTGGTCACCAATCAACGGACCTTTTTCGCCATCATTTATCCTTTCTTTCTTTTTGCAATTTCAGTGATGTCTCTTGCCCTGAGTCTTACGGCTATATTATTTGGAAACTCTGGTTCTCGTACAATCACCGAAGTTAAACAGCGTTAAGCCTGGTCAGTGCCTAGACCACTTGATAATACCAGGTTCTGTAATCTTGGATGTACGGAAGTTGTAGTGGATAACGGCTCGGAATTGAAAAACGGAGAGCCAAGTTTTATATTCACTTACGTGCAAAGGGAGAGATATGAATCCACCTCTTTGAAAGAGCGCAGTACTTGATTGGAGGCAAGGTCTCATCAATTCACCGTTGAATCGGTTCACTGTAACCGCAAGTTCTATGCTAACAACTTCTTTTGTCGTACTTCTGATTTGTGGAAGTCTCTTCCGGCTCCACGCTTTCCAGTCAACTTTAATCTTCAAAAATTCAAATGCAATATCAATTGTTACCTACTGTCTTCTTGATAACTCATCTATTGTTCTTGCTCTTTAATAATGTTCTTTTTTCTTATTATTTCACACATAGTAACCCTTTGTTTCTTAGTGGCTTTATTGACTTACATGTGAAAATATGCTGACAATTCTCCATTTTTTTTTGGTCTCAATGCTCTCATTTCCTAATGCTATACGCAAATTTAAATATATCTGCACGATATTTCTGTAGTGTTATCATTTTTTCCTGCAAAATGTTGATAAACTTTAAAAAATCGATTAATGTTGATATCTATTTTTTCTCAGATGTATTTATTTTATTATTCATTTCATTGATTTCTGCGTGCTCCTGATTTTTTTTTTTAAATACGACCTTTGCGCCCAACCGTCATAGCTGACATTGTACCTTCATTATACAATTCACGTTTTAAGCATATTCGTATTACATTATATCTCGAGTTTTTTTTCTGTTTTTTTTTTTTTTTTTTTTTTTTTTTTAGCAATGCTCAGAATTCCTATCTTAATTCGACGATTTACTTCATTTGTACGGGTATTTTTTTAGCGTAATCTTCTTTTCTATGTCGATGTACTTTCCAAGCGTTTTTGACCCTTTATTCGATTTTTAAAACAAAAACTTATATTAGCCATAATTCACTTTTTTTAGGAATCATTTAACCGGACGAATTGGAGCGTTCCACTGTCTGGAAATTATTACGAAGAATGGAAAGAGAATAGAAATACCCTTTGATGATTATAGCCCATTGTGCTGCCTGTCTTCATTGAGCCATAAAATCAAAATGTTTTCATTCTTTCTCTAACGTCATGATTTCATATTCAGATTAAAAAAAAATATTATTAAGGAGAGACACAATTGGTGAAGAGATTGATCGATAGATCAAAAGATAGAAACTTGATATACATACATAAATGGATAAACATATCTGACGATGAATGGTTAAGTATAGAATGAGTTTGATCCACACTTGGTGTCTCGTATTGCGGACTTAATGTCCAGTAACCTCTTCTATTAATACCAGTTTATACATACTGTAAAAATGAAGATAGTTTGCTAGTTGGGAGACAAGAGATGTAAACATGTCTTATTAAAAAGAATAGAACTTTTATGTCTACTACACTTATTGATCATTTAAATTTTTTTTTAATCATTTCACCCCAATGAAGCCAACAAAGCCACCAAGACGCAAGAGGTGTGTGTAAGAATTTTAGAAAAAGAAAAAAATATTATTAAAAAGAGTGTTATGGTCTGGTTCCTTGTACCACGGTGATAGTCCAAGGTAGAACCACTAAAGAAGGACTTGAAGGCAGATATGGAATAACACAGATATATTACAAACAGGAATATATACAGAGAAGTAGAAAGTGTTAGTATGAACAATCAGGTTTAGTAGTACTTGTCTGACGCGACTCTGTTTGGGACTGCCTCTGACTCGACTGACTGACCCCTGACGGACTTCACTCCAGACTTCAGACGGAACTCAGACTTCAGACGGAACTCCAGACTTCAGAATATTTACATAGATATATACGGACCAACCTCATAATCATATAGATTTATACGGAACAAAGTAATATTTATATAAATACATACGGACCAATGTAATATTCATATAGATTTATACGGAAAATGGAATATTTATATAGATTTATACGGTAGAAAGGAATATTTATATAGATATATACGGACCAACGTAATATTCAGATTTATATGGAACAAAGTCTAATTAATATAGATATATACGGATTAAAGGCATATTTATATAGATATATACGGAAAAAGTCATATTTATACAGATATATATGAGAAATTGAAGTGAGCTTGTTTGCTTTTGGAAACCTAAACTTCTCAGTTCAGTTTAAATTTTGATTAGACATTCTAGTGAAAAATACAAATTGTATGTATAAATATACATATAAACAAACTTCCATTCTTAGACGTCCTCGTTGAATACAGCAATAACACTTTCATTACATCATTATACAAAAAACCCACCAGCAAAAACTCGTGCCACCTTAACTTCAAAAGCGAATGTCCACTTAGGTACAAAATAGCAGTAATAATAAACTTTCTAAATACAGCACACCAGAATTCATCCTCTCGACTACTCTTCCTCAAAGAACTTAATAATGTTAAACAAACACTAATCAACAACGGCTTCCCTAACCACCTTATAGACCACCAAATTAGACTATTTCTCCCCAAAGTAAGTAATAAGGATAGCAAACACAGCCAAAAATCACATAAACATTTATTACAAAAACAAAATGCATATTATTAGGTTGGTGCAAAAATAATTTCGTTTTCTAACATATGTTACGATGTGAGAAAACGAAATTATTTTTGCACCAACCTAATAATTACAGACAAGACGAATCTTCTCTAAGGCATATTATAAAGAAATATACTACTCCAATTGACCCGAATAAAAAAATCAAATTAATTATCTATTATAAAAAATTTAAGACTGCTAACCTTATCCTCAAAAATAACAACACACCAGCTAAGTCAAAATTACAAAGAACGAACATTATCTATGAGTTCAAATACCCCTTAAGGAACTATGTTCCTGATCAAACCGGACTCATAAATAATTACATCGGTTACATAACCACATGCTTATCCAGACGTCTTACATTACACCTATTTGATCACAGTTCCATTAGAACCCATTTAAACACACACACACACACAAATTTACCCAACTCCATTAGAAACATACTAGTAGAAAACACAAATATATTAACTGCATTCACCTGCAAAAAAAAAAAGACTAAAAATAATGGAAGGTTTAATAATAAAAAGAAGAAAAAGCCATCTCTTAACAATATTAACTACGAACAAGGCCACAATGTGCTAACCGTATTCGGAAATTAAAAGCATCCCTACCACACAATAAGACATACACATAACGCACACACTCAATTAAGCTGAAAAATCGAATCATCCTTGATAATGGATAAAGGTATAGCCGAAAGCGCTCGGAACTATAAAACATTTGGACAGTTCTTACACACCCTTTGTCCAGAAAAGAAAGCTCTTGTTCGGACACAAGAAAAATTAAATAAAAAGCTTAACCGTAGTACCTTGTTTGTCGTTTTAATGAAACATGCATAAACGAAGGACTGCTGCCTAAATATACAACTATATATATATATATATATATACCTTGTCTGTCGTTTTTAATGAAACATGCATATATAATAATATCTATATGGGCACTTTCTGGCCATCAGAACAAGATTTGAATTTCATCTTGGTCAATTTCTCAGGGAGGTGATTATATCAATCTGGGGATGCGAGCCGAACGCTGTGTCAGTGAAATTGGATAGGCCGAAATGTTTGGAAGTAGTCGATGGTCATGTTAGCACAAAGTCACAAGTCATGGTGACCGAGGGTTTGTGCATACGGGTCTTGTTAAAAAAATGATCATTTTACATTATGTGCTCTCACCCAAAAAATGTAACTATGTCCCCTCAGCATAGTTGCAATATAAACTCCAGTGAATTCTGTGGATTGAGCGGGCATCTGTAATATGCTATGGCTACCCGCCCTTGCAGACAGGTGTGCTCGGAAACTATATATAAATTTGGCAATCATATACATGCTGTCAGATTTTATTATGCAAATCAATTTTTCTATAAACAAGTTGGCATTAACGAACCGATATTGGAAAACGCTTCAGGATATATTCATAAAATAAATATATCATATGGATATCAACTTATAATATCCATATGTCTTAGAAATATTTACGATAACTTAATTAGTGGTGCAAAGTTTTATTATGTAGCTTGAGGTG
>OZ010598.1:22297412-22314912 GCA_963932145.1 Acanthosepion lycidas
TTTTTTGTTGCTTTCTTTCGTCATTCAATATCTGTTTGCGGGCCAATATACTGCCCGCAACAATACATCTGACGAAGGCCGGATGGCGTAACAGCCGAAACGTTTTGATAACAACAACAAAGATAAGGACAATAGTTCGCAAGTAAATAATTTAAATAATGATAACTCCACATCTCAGAAATTCAGACAAAAATAATTTTTCGAATAAATAAATATTTACGACGGGCGCCTAATTCCCCCATTTGATAGCATATATTTTCCCTACTTTACAGATTTATGAATTTCTTCTTCTATCTGACGCGTCCCCTCATCACATAAGAGATCATAGCTCTCCCTAATTTCCTATCTCGCGTGGCTCTTTGCTTTCGTTTCTTTGTTAAGGCCATCGCCCTATTCCGCCATACATTTAAACAAGTTCCTCAGATAAGTGGCTCACTGCCTTCCCATATCTCTCTTGGCCTTAATATGCCCCGTGAGTATTATGTTTTCCAAGCCCTCTTTCCTCATTATGAGTAATGAACCTCAGCTGTCCTTTTTCTTAATTATGAGTATAAGTGTTCATTCCGTTGCCATTTTCTTTAAGACTTCCTTGTTGCTTATTCACTCTATCCTGTGAGTGTTACATTCTCCAAGACCTCCTTCCACATTATGTGTCCAAGAAATTTTAGCTTCCTTTTCCTGATTTTGGGTATAAGTGTTCATTCCATTGCCATTTTCTTTAAGCCTTCCTTTTTGCTTATTCGCTCCATCCATGGAAGTTTTAGTATCCTTCTGTATAACCACAATTCCGTTGCCTCCAGTTCTTTCCTCATCCTTCAGGAAATTGTCCAAGATTCACTGCCATATAAGAGGATGGATATCGCAAAGCAATCCGGCAATTTTTTCTTTATTTGTTTCTAGCGACATTTTCTCATTTCTCAGCAGGTTACTTAGCTTTTGGGATGCTTTTTCCGCTAACCCAATGCGTACTTCGGATCTCGGTGTCGTATTTTCGATCCTCTGTTAAAATTCTTACCAGATATTTAACTACTGCACCTGCTCGATGTTTATATCTCCAGTTCGTAACTAGCATCGTCGACTTCTTATCTTTGGTGACGTATATATATATATATATATATATATATATATATATAAAAGTGAACATTGAAGTCAACACTTAGAGGTGACAGTCTCTTTCATGCTAGACGCAATCGCCAGGCCACTAGTGCTGTTTATTTCGGCTGTTTATATATACGGGTCAGTGGTGCATTGTGGGTAGTCTATTTTGGTGGTTATTTTGCCGGAAGTCGTTTATATGTTTATTTAGTTATTTGGGTTAAATTATTTTGCTTGTCTTTATTTATTTTTATTTTTTATTTTTATTTTTATTTCTTATCTTATACATTTATTTTTTATTTTTATTTTAATCGGTGTTTTATTAACGTAGTAAAATTTGTTTATATCCCTCATTTAATAGTTTTGTTTTGGTTTGGGAAGATAAACCTATTTATTCAGTTTTGGGGCTGATTGTTGTTGTTTATTCTAACTATTATTTTGGCGGGAGCAGTTTTTAATTTGTTTATTACTTCATGTATTTATTTAGATTGATTATCTTTATTTGTTTTTTCTAACGGTTAATTTATCGGGATCGTTTTGTTAGTTTATTTATTTATTTGGATTAATTTAGATTAATTTATTTTACTTGTTTTTATTATTATTTATTTATTATCTGTATATTTTTATTTACTCTTTTCAGTTTTCGATTTTTAAGTAACGTAGTATTTTTTTATCGTTATATAATAGTTATTTCTATGTTTTTCGTCCGATTTTTGGTTTGATTTTTATAGTTATAATATTTCAGTCATAATGGTTTGTTAATTTGTTTATTATTTATTTTATTTATTTGGGTTCATTGATTTTGTTTTTTATTTTTTATTTATTTATTCCATTTCGTCTATTCTAACGGGTGTGATTTGGCAATTTGTTTAGGTTAATTTATTTTACTTATTTTATTGTCATTATGTTTATTTTATTTTATTTTTTTCAGTTTTCACTGTTTAAGTAGCGTAGTAAAATTTGTTTTCAGGTCTGCATTTTGAGATGAGCTCGGATCGTTTATTTTATAATTTATTTTGGTCTGGAAAGGTAATGATAGCTATTTTTTCCTCCAAGCAAAGTTTGTAAAGTTTTGGATTGGTTGTTGTAGGCTGATTAACTTTTCTTATTTTCCAAGATATTTTTGGTGTGATGTGCGTTTTGTTTTTAATTTCCCAGATATACTTAGAAATCATTGTGCTGTTTGTATATTTACTATTTGTGAAAGATGTTTTATGTGCATAATTTCTTTGTTTCCATGGACCTTCAGCTACTCCTATTTATACTTTTTCTTCATTATCTGGTGATTTTATCGTGGCTTGGTATATTACGTTGTTTTGTAAGCAATTACTGTTGAAGGGACATTCGTTCTTTATTCTGCAGTTACACATGGGTTTAATTTGTTCGTGTGGTTTGTTGATAGTTTTCCTGTTGTGCTTTTTTATTATTTGTGCCATGTTCTCGGTGCAACTATAACTGATTTTTACTGTATTTTTGTTGAATATTTTGTGTAGGGTGCTTGATTCCGGGAAGTGTTTGTGTAAGAGTTTGAAGAATATTTTTCCTACGTTTGTTTTTACGTTTTGGCTGTACGGTGGGTTGAACCATATGATATTTCTTTTCCTGTTGGCCTTTTTGGTGTTCTGTGGTGAGTATGTGAGTGTTGCTGGGAATCCACTATCTTTTAGGACTGTTTCGTAGTCTTTCTTAGCTTTATTAAATATGGATTCATTGGAGGAATTGTCGGAAAGCCTGCGGTTAATCGATTTTGGTATCTGTTTGATTATAGAAGGCGGGTGATTGGAAGATGTGTGTATATAGAGTGGTTTATCATTGGGTTTTCTGTATGTTTTATATGTGCCTTTTCTCAGGTTGAAGGTAACATTTTGAAAAACTACTTTGTCTAGGTTAGTTTTTATATCTATATCGAATCCGTTATTTTTGAAAATCTTTATTATCGCTTTTCTAGTTTTGTCTGTGTTTTGTTTGTTACAGTTTCTTAAGATTATGAGACTGTCGTCCCTGTAGAGTCCTGTGTCGTTTCTATATATTATTTTGCTTAGTTCGTGTAGTAAGTATATACATATGATTTCGCAGATCAGTCACCGTCAAAGCTTCCCATTGTAGTGTCAAAGATCCCATCTTTCTTTATCCATGCTTCTTCATTGTGAAATAGTAATGATTTACGGGAGTGTTTAATGATGTCGATTTCGTTTGGTTTTATTATTATATGTTCCTAAGCTAAGTTGATGGCCTTATCTAGCATGGGTTCTGTTATGGATGGGTAAAATTCTTTTATGTCTAATTGCAGGAATTGGCAATTTTGTTTGTTATTTATGCTGCCAGTCAATGGTTGATTTTGTATTTTTCCACTGGTTTCCTCCTAATTTCTTCCTAAGTTCAGAATGAATTCTTTATAGTATCGTTTTACTTATTTTACCTAGTTCGCTTTTGGCTGGGTTTATGAGTCTGCATGCAGGGTTTGTTTTGAAATTTTCTTTGTGGTCTTTTAGTGTGATAAAGGCTTGCGCCTTGCTGATGCAACTTATTCGGTCATCTATGTCTAATTTTGGGGCGATTGCTTTAGACAGCACTCATGGCCTGACGATTGCGTCTAGCATGAAACAAACTGTCGCCTCTAAGTGTTGACTTCAATGTTCACTTTTATATTTACACACGCTCTATCTCTGATATTGAGCACTTTATCCCATACACATAACACACCTTAAGACTATATTTCTTCATATATATATATATATATATATATATATGATAAAATATAGTTTTAAGGTATGCTATATTTATGGGTTAAAGTGTTAATATCAGTGATAGTGTACATGTAAATATAAAAGTGGTCATTGGAGTCAACATTCAGAGGCGACAGTCTGTTTCATGCTAGACGCAATCGTCAGGCCACACACACACACACACACACACACACACACACACACACATATGTATAAAGGGTGTTCCAATAACTTGAACCGATTTTAAACGTGAATTAAGTTTAAGCGACTAATGATTTTTTCTTTTCCTTTCAGATTTGGCGGACATTTGGGCAATATTATTTTTTACACATAATTGCTATGATTAAATAACATGATCCAATAGAGAAATAAATAAATTTTCTTCAATAACACTGATTTATTTATTGCCGACTTTGATTCGTCTTAATGAATCACCTTTATATATTATCCGTCTTAATGAAACACCCTTTATATATATATATATATATATATATATATATATATATATATATATATATATATATAAAAGTGAACATTGAAATCAACACTCAGAGGCGACAGGCTGTTACATGCTAGACGCAATCGTCAGGCCGCGTCTACCATGAAACAGCCTGCCGGCTCTGAGTGTTGACATCAACGTTCACTTTTATATTTATATTTACACACGCTCTATCTCTGATTTTGAGCACTTTATCCCATAAATATAGCACACCTTAAAACTATATTTATTCGTATATATATATATATATATATATATATATATATATATATATATATATATATACAGATATATATAGATATATATTGTGTATTCGGGCAGCATTCTCTCTTTTATACAAGTTTCGTTAAAGACGACTTATGAGGTACTGCGATTATGCTTCTCATTTAATTTTCTTGTATCCGTACAAGTTGCTTTTCTGTGCAAAACCTGTACAAAAGTTATGCATGTCTGAGCGCTTTTGGCTATTCTTTTAGTCATCATCAAAGGCGATTTTTATTTTTATTTTTAACTGTATGTGTGGTTTTTATGTATATGTTTGAAGTTATAGGAATATTTTATTTTCTAAACACGGCCAGCAGATTGTGGCCGTGTATATAGTTAATGTTATTGAGTGTTGACTTTTTATAGTTCATTATATATATATATATATATATATATATATATATATATATATATATATATATTGTTAGTCTATTGAATCTGATTAAACTTTAATCGACCAGACACAAGTTCCGTGATATAATTTTGAGACACGTTTGAAAAAATATTCGGAAAAATGAGGAGAAATGTAATATTTCTCTGTCTTGCATAATTCTTTGGAAAATAGAATTAAATCAGATAAAAAGAAAATGAATCCATATTTTTTCAGTTATTCAATTGATTTTTGAGAAATCGCTTTCCAAATGTTTCTATTGTTTACATAAAATTTTATTTGTCATAGAAATAGTTTATACTAAATTTAATCAGAAATGAAAATTAATATGTCTGAAATTTTTAAATCGGAAATTCTTCTTTTTTTTTTTTGCCATTTGATTCGGATGAATATGTTCAAATTGATTTTAACAGCCGCAGTGTTTCGGCCATTGTTATCTTCAACCTTCTTCTTGTGTCAGACATTCACAGTAACCCTCGTTATTCACTCCACAGAGGTTGATTGTTGTTGAAGACGCGTTTGATTACCTTTCCAATTGTTCAATCTATCATAAAAAAAAAACGGTTCTGATTTTGATTGAATTAATTCTTCGAGGAATTTTGATATATTCAACTTCTTCGGACCACTGACTAGGCATGATTGCAAGGAACTGAACAACCAATAGCCTGCCGGTTGTCTGGATAAATTATTGTATTTGGAATAACTTCCCATACTGGTTGATTGTTCTTACTCGTTTTTCTGGACAGCATATTTTCTGTTACTTGTTTGTTTCTTTCACTGAAGTAGAACATATAACCATCAGGATCGAACGTACGACTACCACGCATCTAGATATACTTGAACCTCAAATCCAACTGTCAATTCAACAGTTTAAATTTGGAACCATAAACGTTATGTCTGTACTTAATAGATATACTTAGATATACTTCCGATCAACGGGTCAATTATATCTACAAGGAAGCGACTCAGAGGGTGGCACACAGAGCCTTGGCAACTAACAATCGGCCTGAGCGGAATACCGTCTTTGTGAATCTTAGGGAGACCGTATATGTGAGGTAGCTTGGTGTAACGCTGCGATAACTGCCTATACGTCTTGGGTGCGAAGTGATCCTTGTTCTTGATTAGGATCTCCCATAGAGGATAACATAACTAAAGACTGTGTGTACGCTATCTCGTGCGGCTGCGGAAAGGAATATAAAGGAGAGACAGGCCGCCCCCTCAAGGTAAGGCTTCAAGAACACCAGAAAGCTGTAACGCGAGGGGAAGTAGAAAAATCAGGCGTGGCTGACCACATATGGAGAGAGAAGGGAGATCACCGTTCCCTGTGGGATCATGTTGAGATCATAGACAGGGAACACCATTGGAAAATTCGTAAACTTAAGGAATCAGCACATATGCTAGGCCACAAAAATCTCCTGAACCGACCAAGCATAGAAATAAATACAATATGGGAACCAGTAATAAGGAGTGCCAGAGAAAAGCAATGATAACAAAGTTGCAATATGAGCTCTGGTAAAAACATGTAATGATAACAGCAAAATTGCAATATGAACACTGGTGAAAAATGGTTGCTGAAAACATTAGGTTTATAATACCCATAAATTCATACTTCATAAAGGCGTTGAAGACCGAAGAGTAAAAAGGCTGAAAACTTGTCAGTATATTAATCGCGATCTATTAAGAAGAGAAAGGCATACAATAATGCAAGAGAAATGTTTATTTGAAATTTTATATACAAAAAAATATTTACGTAATCATATGAATCATAAAATCTTTTATATAAAATCTTATATAAAATTCAAAAAATTATTCGTATCTAAAATTCGGTTCTATTGTTTACGTACGTTTGACTGTTCAATAACCTAATCTGTAATCACTTTATTTATGGTATTCAGCTTTAAGTAGGACTTTTAAAACTAATACTTTCGTTGACTTGAATGAAAATATTTTTTTATAAATCTTGCTGCGTTTCAGTGTAAATGACCGTCATAACAAACGGTAAACATTTTGTATTTGTTGTTCAATCCTTCAGGCTGATAAAAAAACTTAGATTTTAAAATAAGGAAAATTTTTTAGAAACTGTTTTCTGAAAAGTGTTGTATTACGCTGATGCAAAAGTTTGACAGTACCATCATTGGCTCATTAATCATGATCGTGAGTTTCATAACCCATTAGCTGTATAGAGCAAGGTAACCTGACAAAACCATCAGGATATTTTTTGAAATCGTCTTTCTCCCAAATCAGTTTCTCTAAGAAGGATAAAAACACCTGTCTGATTTATTATATAGGAGGGCTTGAATTCACTTTTCCTTCTGCTATGCTGGCAGCCATTCAATGCAAAAAATCTCAATCTGCTTTGCTATTGGAGGAACTGCTAAGTGAACGAAATAAAATCGTTCAGAATTTGAAATCGGCACATCGATTTTCCATTCTGCACTGATAATCGTTACACTACCCACACATCTGATTAACACGAGTAACAAATGAAGAAATTCGGTTTAAACCAGTAAGTTGGTTTGAATGATTCAGTGGAAAGTAAAATACATTTTTGGCGGCAAGTGAGACAATATGTGTTTCTTATGCATAACAGCGACCGCAATACAAATGAGACACTGAGACCTATCTTAAAAAATAGCATGATAAGTTCTTCCGAATTCCATGTTATTTGTAGACCTGTCACCTCCAAAATGAATTTAAGAAGAAAGAATGCTCGAGTAAACATTAGAATTTGACAACTGATGAATTGGAGAAACAGTTGAAGAAAGATGCGACACAAATAACACGTAATTTTCCATAGATTACAGACGAATCGACTGTCTCTTTTGAATGGTGCTTTGGAATTAAGTACGTTTTTTTCACCAAGGAAGCCGTCTGCTGATTCTGCTGCATGGCACCGCCGTGTTGCCATTGTGATGAAGCAAGCAAAGACCTGGTATGGGAAGTTCTTCCACATACGATAAATTATCGAGACTGTCGTTTGTTCAGTTCCTTGCAATCATGCCTTATCCGTGGGTCTAACAAGTTGAATACAGTGTAACCCGGATATAAGAGCGTTGTCAGGACCGTATACGAAGTCTCTTATATGCGGGTTTCTCTTATATCCGGGTTTGGTCTATTTTATATACATTAACACAGGCTCTAATTTGGGTCAAGAGAAAAAATATATATATCAAAATTCCTCAAAGAATTAATTGACTCAAAATCAGATGATAGAATACACTATTAGAAAGATAATCAAACGCATCTTCAACAAAAAAGATCTGAAGTTAACAAAAATCATGGTCTATAATGCTGTTGCTTATATGATTGCGAAACCTGGACTCTATATCATCGCATTATCCAAAAATTTTGAACGCTTTCGCCAGCCAAAGTTTCGTTCTATCTTGAAGATCAAATGAAATAATCTGAGCAACATCAAATTCCTGGAAAGCGTCAACAGACAAAAACATCGAATTGCTGATCATTAAACACTGTCTTTGATGGTCAGGACATGTAGCAAGAAGGACATAGTCGAGGTTTCATCGTCAATTCTTATTGAGTGAGCTCACTTCGGAGAAAAGACCGCAGGGTTGCCCTCTTCGAAGAACTCAAAAGAACTCTGAAAGCCACTGAACTTCAGTCAACATCGTTTGAAACACAAGCAAAAGACCGTGCCAATTGGCGATGTTCTATCATCATTGGAACCAAAAACTTCGAAGCTATCAGAAGAGAAAAGGAAGAAGTGAAACGACAAGAGAGAAAGCCACAACAAAATCGAGCTCATCCTCCACCAAGAGTACTAGGCAGTTAATGCCATCGGTCCTTCCATGTAAGGATTGGTCTAATTAGTCATCAACACCATCATCATAAAGAAAGCAACCAGAAAAGAAGAAATTCTTGGATACGAGTTAAAGCTGATGACGCTATAGTTCTATATCAAAGCCTTGGAAATATCCAGAAGTCAAAGAATCGAATCGCTGATCATTAAATACCGTCTTCGATGGTCAGAATATGTTGCAAGAACGGAAGTGTCAAAGTTTCCACCTCAGGTCTTATTCATAGAGCTCCCTTCAGGGAATAGACCACGGAGTTGTTCTCTTCGAAGAAACAAGGACCAACTCAAAACAACATTTCAAAGCCACTGGAATAGAGCTTAAATCGTTTGAAACACAAGCGCAACACCGTATCAACCAGCGGTGTTCCATTACCATCGGGAAGAAAAGCTTCGAAGCCACCAGAAGAGTAAAGGAAGAATTCAAACCAAAAGAGAAAAAGACAATATAATCGACTTCGTCCTCCATCAACAGTACTATGCTGTCAATGTCATCGGCGCTTCCATGGAAGCACTGGTCTACTTAGTCATCAACGCCATCATCATAAAGGAAACAATGAGAAAAGAAGAATTTAAATTCTTGGATACGTGATAAAGCCGTCGACAACACAATTCACCTTGTCAATATTGTAATTTACACCATTGCCTTGTCTTTTTGTGATGTTCACCCTATACAAGGCTCGGGAGCTACTCAAGTTAGCGCGTTACTGAGTAAGATGCAAATATTTGGCAGATATGTCGGGAAAATAACGGTTAATCCTAGACAGGAACATGATAAGATTTTAGTGATCGGGAAAACACCCACTTGGGAGTCGGTTCCACAGAGAAACAGAATCAGCTTCCCGAGTAGAATTTATGTCTCACATATTGAAAACGGAGAGAATGGGGGTGATTTTCTACAATCTGCGTGGCATAGTGGGTCATAGTTGTGATGGTTATAACTGGTGAACTAAGGAATGTTGTTCGTCTGAGCACTTTCCATGAAGTAGCAATAAAGCAGAGAGAGGCTTGCAACGTTTCGTATGAGAGAAAGAGGTTTTAGGGTGGAAAATAATTTGTTGCCCACAAGGTTGCAGGGACAGTTTCGAACATTATAGAGACTGAAAAGTTAAAACTGGGCAGCTCATGAACATATATGGTAATATTACTACATTTTCGGCCTGATCTGTCTCTTGTAAAGATGGAGGATGACGGGAGGTGTAGAGTATTTACTGTAGCGCTACAGGGGCCGATAATTTTTCCAGCATCTTTAGCAATGGATCTTATGTACGAGCTCGATTTGAGTTCTGGGTTGAGTTAAGGTCCAATAGGTGCTCTAGCCATAGGGCCACCCTGAGGGAACATCCATTCATCGTGATTGGTAATAGTTCAGGCTCCGATCGCTATGTGGATTAAACCATTGGTTGTAGCATATCTGGCAATGTTAGTCTGTGCTGAACAGGATAGAAATAGAAAGAGAAAAGAAAGAAAGAAAGAAAGAAAGAAAGAAAGAAAGAAAGAAAGAAAAATACAGTAAGCTTATATGAGAAAAAAAAAAGAAAGAACGAAAGTACGAAAAAAGTAAGCAACAAACTGAGAGGAGTTAATATACGAATAGAAAGAAAGAAAGAAAGAAAGAAAGAAGTGTTCATATACGAGTAGAGTATAAATAATGGAGAAAGAAGAACGAAATAAAGACTGTTTTATGAAAGAAAGAAAAATACAGAGCAGATGATATAAGAAAAGAAAGAACGAAGGAAAGAGCGAAAGAAAAAGAGAAAGAAAAAAAAAAGCAAATCTAAGAATATATAATGAATAATAAACGAAAAAATAAAAAAAAATAATAAAAATGTATTTGATTAAACGTGAAAAAAAAAAAGAAATAAAAAAATACAAGACATGAAAGATGAATAAGAACAAATGAATCCAATGGATTGAATAAGGAAAATAACTTTGAATGAGAGAAATTTGAAAAGGGCTAGTGGTTACAATGGTAGAAACACCGTGCCTATACAATGAAGATAAACATATTAATCCGAATAAAAAAGCCTAAAATAATAACTAAAAATTTCCACCCTATAGATTTAAATTACCGATGAAATTTCGCCTAAACATTTTTATAGTAATTTAAATTTTATGTGCACATAAACATTCATAAAGTGATTTATTTAAAAATCTATTGCAGGAAAAAATGAAACGAATTTCGATTAATTTTTGATCTTATTTGATTCCATTCTTCAGAGAATTGCGCAAGTGAGTTTAGAAAATATTATATTTCTATTAATTTATCAAAACAGGCGCGGTATAAAGTTAATATCATTATTACAATTTTTTTATTTTGAATGTTTTCTCATACTTTATTTTCGTTATTAGGTTCCCCCACCCTCATTTCATTCCATATATTTTTGGAAAAAAAAGAAGAAAATTATATATTGTCATTATGTGGTTCTGCACGTCACCACACGCTGTGATGGCATTCAAGGCCGGCTGTATGCGAATACACATTGGCGCTCACAGCTTTGTCTCAATATTAGGGCCGTGATCGAATTCAACAAATTAAAACGATAAATAGTTTTCAAGAAACTTCTTTGGTCGGAAATAGCAAAAAGAAAATTATGTTTTACTTAATCGGCAATGTCTTCCTACGACTTCGAGAAAACGAACTTCTGGTATCTCATTAACTTCTGGCTACGGAAAAAGGACCCCTACACACTGACTGTCTGACCGTCTTATTGACTGCTGGCTGTTTCACTGACTGACTACTTCGAATGATCACTCATTATATGGATTTTGGCTGGGAGGCCCACCACCTCTTTCCGTCCAATCATCTAGACAGCCTTTGGGTGTTCAGGTCACTGACAAAATTTTGTTTGCCAATTCATAAATGTGCTGGAAACATGGTTCTTGAAAAATCCTGGTCATTAAATTTACTAAAAGTTGGGCTGGAAACAAGATTCCTGAGAAACCCTGGTCATTATATTGACTTAAAAGAGAAAAAAAAAATCTATCTATTCATCTTTTAAGGATGTGTGAGAAATCGTATTGTTACAATATTTTCAATCTCATGCCCCGTTTACTTATTAAACTACCGGTCTGAATATTCGAGTAATCTTATTAAAGAAAAAGATGGGCTCTCCAGCATTATTCAAAGAAGAGAGCACAGTCGTGCTTTAACCGACTCAGCTACGAAGAACTTTTGCCATTCAAGCAAGTTTGCGTAGTGGCTTTATGCGAAATCATTCTCGTCATACTCGAATATTCAGGCCGGCAGGCAAAAATAAATAAATATACTGTTTAATAAATAAACTGAGTTTCTACATAAATATGAGTATCCACGTAAAAGAATTATTTGTTATGACGTTTTGCCACTTATCAAGCAAATTTTCGATACCTTTTGAGTAAAAACCCACAGATTTCGATGTGAAAATCTTTTCGACGAACACTTGAATTCAGTTTTCATTTGAGAAAATTTACCACATCAAAGCGTTTTGCAGCGATAGAAAAGATAATAAATAATTGGTTTGTGAAAATTCCGGATGATTTAGAACTGACCTAACATGGCCTTGTTCAGATTGTTGATCGCGCTAGATGGCAGGATTATCCCCCAGAAACTGTAACTAAGTTCTGTTCAGTATAGTTGCAGTATAAAGCACAGGTGAGCTCTGTGCGTGTTGAAGAAACACAAAATGCGCCCGTGCAATTGCCTTCAATAGAGATTATTTAGAAAATTAAATAAATAATAACCCGACAATCCTACCACCCGAACATTACCTTTCTTTCATGGAGCTCAACTTTTGGGGTCGTATGTGAGAGATTAATCCTTGTTGATCTACTGTTTTTTTGCGTTGAACGCTGTCGTATATATCTTATATACTGGTGTCTAGTACGTGTTTATTATGGACAGTTTTCTACCCAAATTAGGAGGCCGCACTATACATAGGTCATTTTTTTTGAAGAGGTTAAAAATTATACAGTTTCGGTGAAAGGCTGCACTATACATAAGTAAATTTTTCGGCAGGAGTTAAAATTAACGGACAAAATTTCAGGGGGTCGTATTATACATGAGGTCGACTTATACACGAGTGTATACAGTAACCCGGTGAGTTAAGATGATAGATTCATTATTAATAACTGGTTCGAACCAAACGGACATGAGTAGTGGCTAAAACTAATATATTACTATATACATTATTATATTGAACTTTAAGAGTTGTAGTCATGAGTTCAAGCCCTGCGATGGGTAGAACAGACTTAATATATTCAGGTACAGTGGAAGAAACCAACAAACGATACAAAAGTAAATATTATCGAAAGCTTAATGCAGTCAATCAACGTCTATGAACTGAATAAGGGAGGTTACCAATTATAACACACCTGAAGAATGTTGAATTATGATAGTCGAAACATAAAATAATTATTTCTGATCAACTGATAGAACGCAATTCATTTCTAAAATCCCTAAATTATTTAGCAATATATTGACTGAACGCATTTCTCTATTTTATTCATAATCGAGACTAGAATGGGAAAATATGGATTCATTTGCTTTGCAAACCGGTAGGTGAACTTTGTAACCATCCGGATATTCTTGGTTTGTGTATATACGGTCAGTGAAATAGATTTGCCAGAGACGGCAGATCGCGTAAATTTTGACACGCTTCGTTTTCACATATTTGCTGCTGAAGAACAGTTTTGTGTGGTAGGCGAGATCAAATGTAATCTTATTCCAGCTGTCATCCAACCGAAGAGGGATGTAACATCGCTGTAGCGACCAATAAACCATCGACCTGTTAGTGGTGGCGTAGAATTCACGCGTGACGCCCTTATCGTCCAAAACGTGTATTTCAAAGGCGAAACCTTTGTTCATGTTTTTCATTACGATTAACAAAAAAGGCAGATCTATATCAAGAGATCCGTGAGGGTCTGCTGGGCAGGATATACACACCGAAGAGGTCCATAGGCCAGAGATTTCCTTTACCACAGAGTTAAGGTTATTATCAATAATATTTTTTATCTGACCGCCCCAAAATTTTGTCCATCGCCATTTTGGTAAGTTCTTTTGATAAAAACTCAGTAGAATTGGAATTATTTTCGGGGTTGACGATATTCTAGATAGATGTACAATATCCGGAAAGATTGCAGCCATGTTGTACACAAGGGAAAACGCGTTTCAAATTTCTTCTGATGAATTTTTTAATCTTTATTTAAAATCCAAATTTGATCATTCCGTCTGTCTGTCCATTATTCTGATGGATACTCTTAAATAAGAAATGGCTTTTTACAAGTTAACTTTCTTAGTCGTAATGAGCATATTATCTGATCATTGAAACTTGATCATTATTTAGATGGGTGACTTTTTACTACCAATAGGTACTGTACACAACTTCTCGCCTTGTACGAGACAAAATAATTTTTTATAAATAAAAAAAAAAGCAACATTATTTGTCAGATGATCATAAGGATGTATTAAGTGGTATATCATTTAAAAATTCTGTCACGAATATAGAAAGAGTTAAAACCACAAGACTTTTGGTGTGGTTGTGCCGAAAGTAATTATTTCAGTATGTAAATTATTGCTTAATTTGATCATGAAATACCATGTCAACAGGGAAAACGCAGAGGAACGTAACAATATACTAAAGGCTGTAGTTCACAACACAGTTGAAAATTAATAAGTCGTCTGTCGTCATAAATGAGATATGACTAAAACTGACAACGTCATAAGCCATGACTAGTTTAATCCTTATTCTGTAAATTCAACGCGTGAAAGCACATGTGATACCCTGTCCTCGTCAGTCGCCAATCAGGGGAGGTAACACAATTTCAGTGGCTAAGGCGGTATTGCCACCCCTGGCGCCAATAGCAGCTGTTACCATCGGACAGGTCATTGTTTTTGCATAGGTGTCAGTCTCTTGCGATTTTTTTACAACTGAAATTTCCAACGTTGTGTTAAAATACACAACACGCTGGCAGCGACCGTTGTTAATGACGTAGAATATATATATATATATATATATATATATATATATATATATGCCACTTAAGATTAACATGCAGAAAATTTCATAACTTAATCAATAATCTGTCAGATCGTCATACGTCGAAACCGACGGGAGAGTCCATTATATATATATATATATATATATATATATATATATATATATATATATATATATATATATATTGTTTTAAGTAAAACAATTTTGGCACAAGGCCAAAACAAAAGGGGGTGAGTCTGGTCGACACTGACTATCCTAAACCTAAATAATCTGATTCATGACCCAGTCATTTATTACAATTTACTCTCTAATCTCAAATAAAAAACATCCATCACCATTCGATCCAGCATATAAGCCAGGCAACCTAGAAGACCAATGACGTAAAGGAAACTGAAGTATACCAACCCTAACCCTGTCGATTTGAATCCCAATAGGACTTGAAAAACTCTGTTCTTCTTCTTCCACGTGTTTACGGAAATTCCAGTGAAAGTCGGCTAAGAATTTCGCGCTTGGTGTGAGTGAGTGGATCTGAGTTGGAGGGGTTGCCGGACGATATTTAAAGCAAACAAGAGGATTTTGAAACTCTCAACTAAACACCAGTCATCCTAGTTCACGTTAGGATAAGTTTAGAACAGCTTGTTTTTCCCTTTGCCCGTTTAGCCGCCTTTCTTTTTAATGTAAACGCATAGCCGCCATTTTTATTTTTGTCCTCCTCCCTGTTTAATTTAATTCCCCATACCCTTCCCCCTTATTAGGTGACAGGTGCTTCAATTCTGATGTGTGTGAGGCGCATTTCCTATCATTTTGTTTCGAGTCTTGAATTTCTTTCACCAGATTAACTGGAATTTTCTGCTATGATTATTATTTTTTTGAGTGAGGATGGAAGTTAAGTATTGTTTTGTAGAATATATTTTATAGCATTGTGAACTGTTCGAAGTGGTGTAGTGGTTAGCACGCTTGTCTCGCCATATCAGTTACTAGTGCGTTTGATCGGCGTTGTGTCTAATTAAGGACACATGGCACAGTGGATAAAGGTGTTAGTTAGATCCAGTGACACGACCCAAAGAGCGTGAGTTCAATACATGGTTAAAGCAGTAGAGAACTTGGAGAGGGAATTCTGATAACTGGAGCAGGAGATAACTGATAACTGACATCCATTAAACATGGCATGTGGAAATAGAACAGTCTACCCCAGTGAGCGAAATAAAGGGTTCAGTTCGACATTCAAACCACCCGAAGAAGGACGGGACATACAACGGACGAAACGTTGTGATAAATATGGCAACAAAGATGAGGACAATAATCCAAATAATGTAAATAGTGTCAATGAATTCTTATAGATAATTAATGTATTTGCAGACAAAGCGAAATATTTTATTGTATATTACCAGCAATATACTGTAAGCAACAAGGAAAAACTAAATGGATTCTAACAAAAATTGGTATTTCAGCAAACAGTGCAGACTACCATATATAGCAAGCAGCAAAAACCTATCATATCGGTACAGCTCTTAGTCGTCTCTCATCCTTAATACTGCTGTATTAGGCGCATGACAGTTTATGGTACATAAAAAACGCGTCTTATACGAAATGAAAATACGGTAATACTTTTAATGATTTCTGGTCATTCGGCTGGGATAAAAATGTAGCATCTGTTCTCTTCCTCTTCGTTAATTTATAAATGATGCCTGGTCCCGAGGATCCTCCCTTCCGAGGCGCACTAATAATTAGAAGTATATCCATTTCTCTCTCTCTCTCACTCACTCACTCTCTCTCTCTCTCTCTCTCTCTCTATATATATATATATATATATATATATATATATATATATATATATATATATATCAACGCACCCACTAAAATCGTATATGCCACAAGGTAGGGCTTAACCCTTTAAGCTCTGACCACCGCTTAGCCGGTGGTATAGAAAAATGGTTTCATGCCCAGTCACCGGTTGAACGGTGGGTAAATACTTGCGTCGTATTTTTCTATCGGTTGTCTTCTTTGGGTAGCCTGGGACACAGAGAAATAATTCTGGGTGATAAAATGAAGGCATGCAATCATACACTCTCCTTACTAAATATGATATTTTTTTGTAACTATTTTTATATTTACCGTGAAATATTACATACAAATTATTTGCGAATTTTGGCTCTAGAGCTTATGGAGAGGAGTTAAAATTGTTTAGGAACGCAGGGCTTCATGGATTAAAGTGTGAATTCCATGTGTACATACGATTAATGAAAATAATTATCCAGTTCTCTGGATACTTCTGTTTTGGTACATCGCAGACTCAGGGATGAACTCTGACCCTCTTGCTTATGTTTCAAAGTGAGTGATGCCAAGGTGATATTAGAGTGAAGAAGAGTAAAGAGAATTTGGTCCCAAATGACATTTATCCGGTTCTGTTGTTAATGGGTTAATATTTCCATGTGTTATCAGTTCAACGTGGAATCACAGGTAAAAAAAAAACCAAGGGTTTTGAAAGCTGATTTTCAAGATAGGCATTACAGTCCTCCTTAATTGTAAGATTAATGGAATCCAATCTTCCCCAACATGTGGGCTTCATATACATGCAATCACCTCATACATATGGCCTTGTCATAAATTATGCATTGTATATAATTAATATAGCCTTCCTCACTGCTAAAATGGCAAAATAAATTCTCACCTGGTCGATGTTTTAGCCTAGGTAAAAACCAAGGTTTTAAATTCTGATTTTCTAGGCAGGTAAAT